>JAQFZQ010000394.1:0-34849 GCA_034696005.1 Glomeris marginata | reverse complement strand
CCACAATGACGTCACGCAGGACGTTATGGCGCCAGCCAATGCCAACTATGTGCCAAAGCTACCCATGCTTCGGGATAGAGTGCCGGGTCCTGACCTATGTATACTGTGTCCTTGACGTGGCCAAACCTGTTCACAACGCCGATTGGTTCGCGCTGTATGGCAAGCCATTCGCTTCAAAAGTAAAGCGCATTTGAAATTCACATTTTGCATGCGAAAAAATGCATTGGGAATCGCAGTATCTACTAGATTTCTATTTAAATCAGCACCAGCATCAAACCAAGAACTCCTTGATCAAACCGACTGTAATGTTCCGAAATAAATATCAATATTCCGAAACAAATTGCTTTCTTTATTGAAACACCATTTTCACAGCAACAGGAGGAAACTTTGCGAGACTTCTCACTGGAAATTCAAACATTACAACTACTAAATACGAAATTCCTTTCTATAATCTCAAATTAAACTTTAAAAAAATCCTGTCAGAAAACAATGTGGATCCCGAAGAAAGGAAAAAGAAGAGAAGAAGAATAAGATTCCAGTGATATTTTGAATGATGGACAGACCAACGAATAAAGCAACTCCCACGTTGGTTACAAAGTTTTTTCCAGGGCTGTTGTGATGCCACTGGCAGAAGCAAGTTACTTCCTCTGCAACACCACCACCACCAAGTTAAGCAGCGAGAAAATAGATGAGATACATGAACCATGCAGTAAGATGCAGATCACAAAAAGATAAATGAAAGCATTCCACTCACAGGAAACATGCAAAAAGTAAGATGGAGGGAAGGAACCACTCAGTGCTACACCAATCATATAACTTAACAGTGAAAATTAATAACTGCAAGTTCAGGGTGTCAAAAACATGACTGTAGACACCTTGAAATTCATATTACAATAAAAAGACCTGGAGTGAATTTGTGGAGAAATAAATATTATGGAAATTCTAACCAAGAAACCTGAATAATGGCAATAGATTTACAAAGTTTAACTAAATACTGTTTACTGGACATGGCTGAAATGTAATATTTTGAATTAAATAAACTCTGTTGTAGTAATATTGCCCTAATGTAGGTGGAAATTTGTATTAATTGGTCTTCAATCCAAGTCTTTCCCAACTCAAAAATTCAACTATAATTTGTTCATTGCACCATGCACAATTGTGCCACAATTTTAAGTTGTTATACCTTTCCTTTCTGTGCTCCGGTACCGACTTTAGCTTTCTTGGTACCACGGACCTTCTTCTGCCTATTTTTACGCTCTTTGCGTTGTTTCCTGGTAACTTTGGGCTTTTCGTACAAACCGTGCTGAAAAATAAAAATTATTATAGTTATTACGACGATGATTGTATTATTTAGCTTGAGGAACTTTTTGTAGATATTTACCCTGGCCAAACGGTATTTTGGCTCAAATTTTTTGGCCCAGTCCATGGTGTCGTAAATCAAAGCAAATCCTATCGATTTTCCTCCTCCAAACTTGGTACGGTAACCGAAAGTGAACACTACATCTGGCAGAGTTTTGTACATCTTGGCCAGCTTCTCTCTTATTTCGGATTTAGGCACTGATGCTCTTCCAGGATGGGTCACATCTACTACCTACAATTTATAATTTTCGTTGTACAATGTTGTCATTCTTCATCAATGTAATTTATGTATATTTCATTTCACCCAAGATTTCACAATCGATATTTACCATTTGTTTTCTGCATAGCAGGCGATTGGTCATAAATTTCCTAGTCCTAATCGTCGCAGTCGACGCTTTCTGGTGACCCGTCTTCTCAGTCTATTATGAAAAACAAACTCGTTGCATTGAACATGTTGGCACTGGTAAAAGTAGGCCTAAACGCCGATGCCATTTCGATCATTTGTCGCCGATCTTCCGTCATAAATAACAAACTTATAACTACACAATTACGGCACTACTCTTTCTACGATCTAAATGTGTTATAACTAGCGGATGACTTGAAATTTGCGAGATTTTTAACGATTACGTTCAATACTCACCATCTTCGATGGATTTCAACGACAATCCATGCAGGGAAAAGATAGATGGCGCTGCAAGCGCGGCTGACGTCACAACCAACGTTCAACGAATACGGCGCATACGGCGCTTCAGCCGGTGCATTCTGTGACGTCATCGAGGGGTTATGCGCTTCAATGAATAATAAGGAACTGCATGAATGATATACTAGTAATTTCTAATTTCTTAACTGTTTAATAACAACGTAAATTATGATTAATAGAATTAGATTTCATGATAGTTTTTAATATTTTATAAAGTAACGTCCATAAAATACGTAATAAAAAGTGGGCATCTACCAAAAATAAAATTGTACACATAGCGCTATGTGTTTTATCATTACAATCGTGGAAATTCGCACTTTGCCATTAGTGGGCGTCAACAATAATTAGACAAATGTAGAACAGGAACAACTGTAAGGTTTCATTGGGTTTGGAATTAAATTTTGAATAAACAGGTCAAATTGTTTTCAAATTGGTGCGAACTTTTCCATGAAAATGCGGAAATTGTACCTGGCGGATGAGGGGATGAGGGCACAAGGGAAAGGGGCATAATAGGCTTCCCCAGCTGCTATATATCTCACCTGCCACCCCCTCAAAAAACACCATGGACTAACCCCCTGACCCGTTAGCATTGGCTCAACCCAAAACCCCATCATCCCAACCTCCCTATATAAATACGGATATCTGGAGTTTTGAAACTTTTAAATCTTTCAAGTGACTTCCAGGTGAAGACCTCAAAACATTCTTTGCTCAAAAGTCCATTGAGAAAAACAATACCACATAATGAGGTGTTTTGTACCGCCAACGGTAAGTGGGTTTAATTCAATTCTTATGTAATAAAAGTTAACAGTATCAATGATAGTTTTCAGAGATTTCTTATATATTTTTTGTATAGTAAATGTGGAGGAAATAAGTAATATCTACTTGAAGTTTATACTAAATTTGTAGAAAATATGTTACTCTTGATATTACTATACACAATAGTATTAAACTTTTAGTCATTTTAATTATTACACTAGATAACTAGTCCAATAGTTCACAAACTTTTAGTAAATATTACCAATATTACTTAATTCCACAAACGCAGTGATAATTACATAATTTTTGTAAATAAGTATACCTGCTAGATGTAATCCTGAATCATTATGCTATACACAACTACTGCCTTTATAAAATTGTTATAAGAATGATTTTAATTTCAATTTTGAACTTTTATTGTTCACAATTTTCTGGTAAGCTTCTTAATCAAAGCTGCAGATTTTACATAGAAACTTTACAACTATAAACAGCAAGCAAAATGTACTTTTTGTTTATACAGTTAATGTACTTTTGCATAGAAACTTTACAGCCCTAAACAACAATTAAATAAACAGTATAAAACTTACTTTACCCAAGAGTACTTTAATTCATTGTCTTCACTGCAATACATCAAGTTTAAAAACTTTGTAAAACTTTGTAAGTCAAATTCCTTATTCACAGAAAAATAAATGCATACCTCATATGTTATTTAAGTCTTGCAAGCTACTGCTTGCATAAGTGTTTGAATTATGCAAGAGATAAGATACATTTATAGCGGAAGTTTTATTTTATGTGCTTCATACCGAGAAATGAAAGACTGACTCTGTATACTACTAGGATATACATTTTGTCAAGTTCAGGGTCGGGGCAATAACCGGCCAACGAAATCTGAAGACAAGTTGCAAGCAAACTTTTGCACAAAAATCAGGTCACCCGAAACCGTTTTCTCTTGGAGCAAAAAAGTTCTACTTCTTTTGTTGCATTTTTTATTTGTTATTTCTGAGTATCCACCCAGCAGATCTTTGATAAATATAAAGGTAGGAAATTAAGTAAGTCAAGTTGCCTTTTTTAAAACTTCCGGAATTAAGTGCCATACCCGCACACTGACCGCATTTTCAGCATATCCTCTTGGTGACGTCACATTTACCATAATCCGGAAACGTCAATAAACTAAGATCCCACACTACAAAATGGCTGTCAAAATGACCCACAATCCGTTAACACCTGTAATTACACCATTTTAACAAAACAGTGTCACATTGTCAGACCCGGAACAAGCAAAATTGGACCAACAAACTGAATAAATCATCGAAAACAAAGCTATAGGACAAAGAACGGCGGCCATCTTGGAATAGCAATCTCACTTATTTTTGTACTGACGGATGGCCCTTTCGGAAAACTTACGTTTCTGACCTTCTGACCCTGCAAACATGTGACCTTGGCACTGATAAACACGTGCCTTGACCTTAAGTAAAAAGGGGGGCCCCCATCCCCCCGGCTTATATATGTATAACGACCTTCCTTTCAAATACAAAAACAACCCAAAAAAGATGGAACCACTTTCTCCCAATTGATTTTTTCTTGTAATGAAAGATTGGGAAAGCATGATTCGAACTGTAATGAGGTTCAGAAAGTAATTAAATTAAGTGATGAGACATAAGGGAACATCTAGAATCATCATTGACCTGCAAATCCAGACACTTTATGTGACCTTGGTGACCTCAATGTGACCCCGGAAGAAAAATGTGGGTGTGGGCTGTCCTTCTTTTCCCTTCGGCAAAGGGCAGGGTGGCTCATAGTCGAAATATTTAGGTCACAAAAACAGTCTATTGTTACCGCGAAGAGAAAATGTGGAGAAAAACAGGACAATGAAAAAAAAAAAAAACTCGAATGAACTGAACTCTTCCAACTTTTCAACAAGTTTCATGAAAAGTTACATTCAAACGACTTTCTCTTCATAACATGACAAAACTACTTTGCAATTTGTTTTTCCTCACTTCAATTAATATTCTTGAACATTTCTTTAAATATTTACGTAAATGTGCTACAGTATTACAATACCAATTGTCTAAGAACTTTTAATTTATTTAGTGCGTTGACTGTTGAAAAATGTTAAGAAATTCAGTTTACTTTAATTTAAAATTCTTGCACCTGGCACTAAGTCATATAATTCACAAAATGTAGGGTCATGACGTCACAGGGGCATATAAACCCATAAAACCTGTATGCGCTCATGTTTTCCTCCAGGTGGACTATAATTAGGCTGTGCATGTTATAGTCGATTGTTAGAAAGTTTACTGTAATAAATTTATTACAGTAGAATGTTAACATTCTACTGCATAAATGATAATGGATCCTCCAAAAGCCAATTTACTGGAATTGAGCATTTCAACAAGACAAATGCAAAAATAATTTAATTATCATCTATAAAATATAACTACATTTGAATAAAATGAGGAATTTTGCGTTTTGCAGCGGGTTGGCTGTTTTCTGCTCTTGGTGGTTGCGATGGTACACTGTATTGAGCCATCCAACCCAGCAACAAATGTTGGCTCATCTTCATATGCTAAAGTGAAGTATGCCAATGGACAGAAGAACAACACCTACAGATTCGCCTTCCAAAGAGATCCAACTATCCAGTACGTCTCTGCCGAAGATCTTCGCCCAAAACCAGCTTTTGAAGACCATCAAGTTCCCCAGATAACTCCTGAAGAATGGAAAACCGTCACCGACAGCAAGAAGATTGTTGTTGGAAGTTCCAAGTCTAGCAGTGTATCTGTCCAAACTTCAGATAACCATCGTTATTACCCTACAACAACCACTGAACACCAGCTTTACGAGACTGACCCAGTGGAAGATGTAATGTCTAATTAGTAAATCTAAATTCGGATCAAATATAGTTATAATTATTTGTGTTGTTTTCTTTTTTATAGCATGCTGACCAACCGGATATGTGGATGCAAAGTTCTAATGAGGAAGGAGAAGTAGTATTGGGAAATAACTTCGAGAAGCAACCAACAACTGAACTAGGACAGCAAAACTGGGGATCTGTCCCTTCCTCCTCCTCATCAGTTTCCATGTCTTCGTCTGTGTCCTCTTCTTCAGGAACTTCAGGAACACAGTCACAGAACACTCCACTCTATGAGCCTCACCATGTAAATATAAATGATTTAATTGAGTAATGTTCCTAACAGTGGTCCACGTTTTATGCTAATAATCCTGAGAAAACTGTTCAGGAAATTATGGGAATAAAAGTTAAGAAAAGTAGAATAAAATTCCAAGGGAAATGGGAAAACTTTCAGTCATCGAAGATTTTTTTTAGGGAAGTTGTACTTAAAAATCTATTATTTTTTAACTCAATTTATATTCCCTGAACTTGGAATAACTGTATTAACAGAGTTTGCTTCATTATTTAGCAAAGTTGTTCAAATGTTTGTCAATTTCCACAAATTTCTCGAGTTTTTTCAACAGTTTTCATTATGCAAAATAAAGTTGACATTTAGCAAATTTAGAAAACGGTATATTTTAATCCAAACTTATTTTCCAGAGTTCCGATTCGAGTGATGGTCAGTTCAGTTCGGAAACACAGGGTTTCAGGACCACATCTTCCACCGAAGACCCATTTGGAAGTGACACCGCGGAGTACGCCCACGCTTCCGATGACAACCTGGGTCACTTGGTCACGGATCCCACACCCATGACAACAACAACTAGAGCAACAACGAGAACAGTTATCACTACACCCACCACTACTACGACCAACACCGTGACACCAACGACCACCAGCAGGAAGAAGACCACAACCACACCCACAGAGCCGACTTACATCACCGACTCCCATTTTTCCGGAGACAATGTCCAAGCTAAAACCGAATTGCCACCACAGATGATGACACAAAGACCTCCTAGACCACCTACTGAACGCAAAGATGACCAAACAGGTTTCTCCATATTCGCCCAAGAACTTGCTCCGGGTACTGGAGCCCAATCAGCTTGGCGGCCATTTGTAGGTCCACCCGTAAAGCAAGTTGTGTCGAAGAAGAGGCCATTCAACAACCGACCTGTCACTCTCTTGGTATTAACATTTTAATAACTACTAGTTTACATATTAAAAGATAAGATAGAACACCTGCGTACTCCGAAAGACCGAGAAATCACAACATTTCGTTATTTTCAGATCAATGAAGCAACGACGGATGCCCCGCCACCATTGTTCTTCAAGGACCCTCTGCCAGGGTCTGCTATCGTTGGAGACAACATTCAGTTTGGCAACAACCAAGGAGGAACTGGAATGGCCCTTTTCGTTCCAGCACCCGACCAGGACGATGAGCGAGTCGACTCCGGTGTCTTCGGAACCATTGTTGACACCCACAGGCCGCAATTTATGCAGAAACCGTTTTCAGTAAGTCCTGGGCAAGGACCAAGACCAACTCCCTCTGGCCCTCTTGATCTCCCACCACCATCTAGAGACCGTATTCCTCAAAGACCTCTACAGGCAACTGCGCCAAGACCTCCAGGTCTCGTGACACCTGGCGGCAAGGGAGACTTGGACATAGAAGCTATCCTGAAGGACCTGAAGAAGAAGATACCTAATGGCCCAGTGCAGATTAACCCTCAGATGGTTATGAATGGTAACGGTGGTCCACCGAACCGCGCGCCACCACAATTCCAACAAAGACCACAGTTCCAGAATCAGCCACCACCACCTCCACCAAATTTCCAAGGTCGTCCTCCGCAAGGATTTGGTCCACAAAGTCCTCCCCCGCAAGGGTTTAATCCTCAAGGTCCTCCTCAACAAGGATTTGGCCCTCAAGGTCCTCCTCAACAAGGGCAAATAAATGGAAGACCATTCATAATGAACAATTCACCCAATGGACCTGCTCGACCGGGCTTCAACCCTCAGGTTATCGCAGACCGCAACGACGTACCAGGCGCAACATTTTTCAACCCCCAACAGCAAAATAACAGATTCCCGGAAAGCAACATGATAATTCCACCAAACCAACAGCGATTCCCTCCAAACTTCAGGCCACCGATGATGAGGCCGCAGTTCCCACCGCAACAGCAGCCGCAGCAACCATCTTCTGGAAACTTCTTCAAAAATCTTTGGAGTAGACTATTTGGTCGATCACTGGAAAACCCAGAAGATGTTCCAATTGTCGATGTGGACTCGCTGTACAATGGTACCTTGCCAACTGAAATCTACCAGCATTTGGCCAACTCGACATACGCCGAAGCAGTGGACACGCTTAGTAAACTTGGATACGGCAATTTCACCTTCACCGAAGAACCCACCATTTCCAATTCGACGGAAGCAAACTAAACTATTTTGTGTCTATCAACCTCCTGAATAACAGTTATAAACCCACAAAATGTCCGAAATTCGGACACTGCATTTTGCCAGGGTTCTTCGTAAACACGCAAAACTGAATGTAGAATTCTTTGTAAAATAATTGTGAAAGAGCATTTGCAGATGTACTTGGCAAACCACAAAGTAGAATACTATTTTCTAGTAGTTAATGTTAACATTTATTCCTAATTAGTTTCATTAGTTGAATGGCGTATCTAAAAATAAGTGAGACCAAATATAATTAAAAGGCAAATAAGTTTTGGTAAAACATTTTCATATTAGCCTTCATGGTTCTCATTGGACAGAATTCACTATTGACTTTATTCTAGTTTTAGTAACACTTGTGAATTTGTTAACGTATTTATAAATTGCACGAAAGACTATAATCTTATTTTTCCAACACGCCTCATATGTAGCTTCAATTGATATGTGTGTTTAAGTTGCAAATGGCGTTTATGTAAGATTATCTTTTACAGCTGTTTTAACTCCGTGTTTACAAGTTTTGTTCATATATTATAATTTATATCGACGGTTGTACCGATTCATTGTTATCACTGCATTTCTGATGTACTTAGGTGTAAGTGGTGGGATGCCACATATCGAAGGGGAGGTGATTCACAAACTTTTCCTTATGTTTTAGTTTTCCACAGCTGGTCTGTATGTATAACCTCATTCCGTGTCATTTTTATACGATTAAAATATTGTAGTTATTACCAATTATTTAATCGGGTTGCAGTTTCTCTAAATTATTACACATGCAGTTTGAAATGATGCAACTTATTTGCTCTTTATCAGCGCTAATAAAAGTTTCTTATAGTCGCCTGATGTTTCAGACTAGAAAAATGGACGAACATGCAATGTAAAGTAAGCTAACATGCAAAGATTATGGATTTTGTAAAACTTACAGAAATCCAATTTTCCAGGCTTTTCTCGTATTCCTTCAAAAATTCAGTCTTAATATCTTTCATGTCGATCTCGCAGCGACTCACTGCAAGTCTTATCAATCTGTCATCATCAGTTCCCAACATCTGAAATTCATGTAAACAAAATAATTATGGAAATCTTTAATAGCTCATGTTATAAATGTACAAGATCAATAATTATCTCACCTCCATACTTTTGTATAAGCACTTGGCAAAATAATTTGCAGGGTTTTCCACGCAATTCACTATATAGATTGAAACAAAGCAATTATGCCAAATGAAATTTAAATTATATAAATTGCAATATATACCTACACATTGTCAGCAGTGATTCTTTCATGAAACCGGCCATTCCTATTTCAATAGCGTCACTGACAGAATGTCCAGTCTGTTTTTGGTACTGTTTAAAAACTTCAAGAAGATGAGGGAAACTGCGATTGGTGAAAGTCTTCATGAATTCATTATCATTTTTGCTGCAATATTTGTTCCCTGCTTTATAAAGAATCTGAAATGCAGAACTCAATTAAAATATTTATATCCTTTGACTATTCCAAGATTTTGATAATATTTGGTAAGGACTGTGTATTTACTTACATGGGCCTCTTCCTCGGCTTTGTGTCCATTCACCGATTGAGTTTCATCTCGATGAGTCTTTATTTAGATTAATCACAGAAAAATTAGGATTATAATT
This sequence comes from Glomeris marginata, assembly GCA_034696005.1. Lineage (NCBI taxonomy): Eukaryota > Metazoa > Arthropoda > Diplopoda > Glomerida > Glomeridae > Glomeris > Glomeris marginata. The sequence continues at coordinate 25,070 of JAQFZQ010000394.1, read as the reverse complement.
TGTTTTTATAATGGTTTTTAAATTCAAAAATTAATTGTTTTGTTGTTATAAAATAAAAATTATTGAACCATACATAGAAAATTGGCTTAACCCATAACCCCCTAACACATACATATAGTATAGTTTAATTCATCCTCACCAGTGTGAGCTGTTTCAGAAGTTCAATGCAACTGTCATTATTCAGATTTGGCAAATCATTAAATAGCTCTTTCTCGAATTCTGAAAAGTGAATGCGTTGCAAAATAACTCATCAATGTACACAATCAGAATTAAAATAATGCATTCATTAATACTTTGTTTGTAACTTGCAACTAACTGTCTCATGTCTGAGTTGCTCAATGGAACCATGATCTCTATCAGGATGGATTCATTTTTCAATGAATTGTTAACAGATTTGGCAAGGAACTCGTCACGGGGTGTGATTAGAGCAATAGCCAAATTTTCAAAATCTCCTCGAAGAGCACTTTCAAATGCAGAAGCAAGGTCCTATGTAAACAATAATATATTCAAAGCTAGTTTTGGTACACCTATATGATTATTCAATTATTACATTACCTTGTTATATATTGCCTTAAATGAGTTTGCGATTTCGACACATTGTTTGTTGGAACGTTGGGACAAAATATTAGTAATGGCATCTCTATCACACACTGGACACAAAGTATACATCATAATCTACATTACGATTATAGACTTTGATAAATGTGTAATTAACTTACAAAATCCTTTCATTGCCTTGAAGAGCTTCTCTGCATCTTTCCTTGCATCGAAGTTATTCACAGGAATAACAGTTGGCTGCAATATAAGAACAAATATTTGTAATTTGATGATTTAAACAGATGTTTATACTAATCTACTTACTCCAGTTTCCAATATTGCTTGCATTTTGTATTAAATATCCAAATTTGTCTTTAAGTGGAGTTATGACCACCTGATTCAACAAAAATCATTCAAGCCTTCAGTATAGTACTACTGTACATCACCCGCAATTATAAGTTATGAAAGTTATTAAATATTAAACAAGCCTAAAGTTATGTAATGTTACAGATTATAACATTACTTAGGTACAGACCAGTTATTAAGAAATGGTATACAAGAACTTGGCCTACCTCTAGGTATAAGCACAGCACAGAATCTGCAATTTGTCAAGAAGTTCATGTATTTAAGTACATGACATATCATTAAAAGTTAATATTAACTTTATAAAGTTGGGCTGTCATTTGCTGATTTCTCAGGTCATGCATCTTTCTATCTCAAAACCTCTCCCACATCACATTCATAAAAGATCACAAGTTTCAAGGATAGATTGCACCATATCAAAATTGTACCCAAACACACCTGGCTAATTCACATGGGAAATTTAGTTCTACAATTTTTAATAAAGATCCAGTAACACGTTAATTTTATAATGTTCAGATAGCAGCAGAATAAACACATATTGTATATGAAACAATAAAATTAATTGTCATTATATATGCAACATATATTGTAAATATAATTGATTATTCTTTAATCAAGGCCAACAACAGCTTCTTATAGTCCCCAGATGTCTCAGACTAAAGAAAAATAAAACAATATTATTTCTCTTCATATTTTCATCAGATTTTATAAATCAGTATCTTTGTAAAATATATCATACCGCAATTACATCATCCAATTTTTTGTGATATTCTTTAAGGAACTCGGCTTTGATTTCTTTCATATCTTTTTCACAGCGTGTTACAATAACACGTGTTAAAATGCGCTCTTTGGTTCCAAGGCCCTGCTAATAATATTCATTAATTACCCAATTACTGTTTAAATGATCCTATTGTTATCACTACACAATGGTACATATAAATAAAAGTCCAACACTTGCCGACATCGATTCATTTAATCGTTTGGCGTAAAACTTTGCTGGATTTTCCACACAATTCACTACAATAAATGAATGACAACCATATTAAAATTTATAACAAGTTTTAAACATGTCGCAATTGAATACCTATTGTCAAGAAAGCACTTTTCAAGTCGCCTTTCATTTCCTTCTCAATGGCTTCCTGCATTGAGTGTCCAGTCTGCAGTTTGTAGTTATGGAAAATGGCTTTTAGTTGTGGGAAACTTCGAGATACAAATGTCTTTATGAAAAGGGAATCATCAGTGCCAAATGCCTTTTCCCCAGCTTTATAAAGTGCCTGAAATTTAATTAACATTAGCACCTGAAACACTATATATAAATTCATAAAATGAACTTATTAATACTTGAGCCTCCTCTTTTGCCTTTTCTTCATCAACCTCCAAATGCTCATCTCTACCACCCTATAATATTGTAAACAATGCAGTACATAACATAATTACATAACAAAAAGAATGTCAAACATTCAACTTACATATTGAATTTGTTGCAAAAGTTTAAGGAAACTTCCGGAAAGTTCACCTTTCAACTCTTTCCCCATTAGAGTCTCATATCCTAAGGTCAATTTACATGCATGGTTACAATCAAGGATAAGATATTATTCTGCATGAATTAGTAAATTGTACTTTTTTCGTAAGTCTCAACAAGATTTTTCATTTCTGCATTGGTCATTGGAACCAGAATTTCTATCAGGGTTGCTTCATTGGTTCCAATTCCAGACATTGCATCATGAACTTCTTCGGCAAGATACTTGAAATGTGGGGTGACCAATGCAACAGCCAACTTTTCAAAGTCTCCACTTAGCTCCTTCTTCAACATATGATCCAGATCCTTATCCCCAATATTATAATATCAATTTCAGCTCTGAATTCGCTAATTAAATAATGGTATACATGCTATTAATACCTTGCCATGTCTTGTTTTATATTCGTGTGCGATTTCAACCAGCTGTTTGTTGGAATGCTGGGATAAAACAGCAATAATTGTTGCTTCATCAGTTCCTATACAACAAGTGATCAGGGTTTTACCATAACAACAAGCACAACACCATTTAATATATGTGATGATATACATCAACAATTATGCTGGGTGTTACTTGGCAGCCATTACAACAGTCAGCTTGTTGATTAAATTATCAGGGTGTAAAAGCTTGTATATTAAGCTGACTGGAGTAATGTTGGTTAGAAAGCAGTGGAGTTGTGAATAAATGAAAACATTTACCAAAGCCTTTCATAGCTTTAGCTAGTTTGTCTGCCTCTCGCTTTGGAACAAAGTCACTTGCAGGTTTAACAGTGGCCATGTTTGATTTTAAAGATGATGAAACGTTTAAGGAATCCTAACTGTAGAATTAAATAAAAGAATAACATTATTCATGTAATCACAGTATAAAACTTGCAAAATGTAATCATGTACAAACTAATAGAAAATAATTGAAATTTAATTGCTTAAAGCAATAGACAAGTTCACCTTACAACAAATTGCAATAACTATAAAATAAAGGTACATATAACACTCAATGCGTACAGCATACTACTAGATAATGATAACAAAGGAGATAAATTATATATAGTATCCTATATTGAGCCATTTTATTATGGTCTTGGCAGGGTACCAATTTGTTCTTGAACATTAGTTGAAAATTTTCAGAAGAATATGTTAATTTCCAATGACTCACACTTAATTATACCATTATTCAGTACATTTCCATGGCAGTAAATCACTAAAGAATGGTGACCCACTATACAAGTTAATATACAGCAGTACTACTGTCAAAAGCTCCAATCAAATAATATATAATTTATCCAGACTAAATCTCACATAATTGAATATTTCCTTTGAACATGACTTCTCAAACAATTTACAAGAATATCGACTAAAAACGGTTTATGTAATTTAGTATTATTATTTCTAAAAGGCACCTTGACCTAATATATTAAAAGTTACTATGTAAAAACATTGAAATTTCAAACACTGAAAACATGAACATTTGTATCTCATTTTCAAGAAAGTTTGTCCTTTAATCAACATGATTACCTACCTCTAAGTGAAACTGTGCAATGCTACCTACAGATATCTTGTAAAGATAAGGATGTTTAACAATACAGTACCATGGAGTAAATGATTTGCACTTACACTTACCAATATATGTATGGTTATGCCGTGTAATGTTATTGTATAATGCCACCAAGCTTGAATCAGTGCTGCACCTCTCGTGACTTTTCACAATTGTGTAGCAGAGCTAAACAATCGATTGTTTTATATAGCTCGGCACACTTGCCCCTCCCTGCAGGTAAACATTAATTAGTAATACACTGGGAATTGTACTTGTTTCGTGTTATCTAATGCCAAACCCATAAGGTACACTAGGTTCTACCTCTTGGTTTTACCCCCTACAATACACAGTTAGATAAGGTAACCAAGAAACGTTGGACAACATCAAGAGTTTAGTTATACAAACAGTGAAATATACTGCGTTTTAATGTAAAAGTTGTTGTGTGTTGCTATATTAATTGAAAACGTACTAAAATATTATATAATTATACATGACATGATTTCCCGTGAGAGTTGGTAACATGAATAAAGTTACACCCTGTATAATCACCGAGTGTGAACTCACTCTACCTTATCAAGTATGGTACATTCATTTCCTAAATTTCATATAACAAGTAAAACATTTCCATTACAGCTAACATAACGATATCAGACATTTTTATCAACATTAGAAACAATAACAGGATGGGAGTAAATAAAAATCATGTTTTAGTTGGATAAAATAAAATTCTAAGTAAAATACCACTTCAAATGTAATTTGAACTATAAGAATTAAATGCTAACTTCTTACAACTATAATTCCCTGTTAGGATAAGTTTGGTAAAAGCAATGATTAAAATTTAGCTGTGTATAGTGGAATAAAGCAACTTGTATCATTGCAAATCTCATGCAATAAAATGGATAAAGCCGTTTAAAAGCTAGACGAAAAGATAACCAAACGTTTTTCAAACACTGGTGAAAGTTTCCCTATATAGTGAATGAAACACCATTTGTCTTATACGACCTTTCATCGCATACAAACAGTTTATAAAATGACATGCAACATATAAAACGTGATAATTAAATACCTGAACATATATTCACCATTCTAGCTCAACATGTTTTTTATTAAAACATTGATATCAATTTCCGTTATTTATCATCAACTTTATAAACAATTTCCCATGGATTATCTTATTGAACAATGTTCCTAGAAGTGACACACCTCTATTACAAACTATTGGCACTACACTTTTCAGCTCAAATTTGAAATGCAGTATACTGTGAATTTACATACTAACACAAAATTCACTGTTGGCCCCATTCGGAAGAATTACATGGCATATATGGTATATACTCCAAGATTATCATGCAAGTTGAATACATGTATATGTATATGTACTTCAAAAAAGCCCATTTTTGACCCATTTTGCAGTTCATAAGCAGTATAAACTACACTTGTAAGTTACAGTTTCACAAACTTGATTATGCACACATGAAACCAAAAAATCCAGCCTTGAGCAAAACCAGCATTACACAATTACTGCAAAATGATATTTATACTTGGTTATTACGCCACAATGTCATGCATAATAATGCATTGATTTGAGCCATTTAGGACGGTTAAATGCACACATTGGTTCCAATCTGCAAGTGACTTGCTGAAATATTGATTATGGAAAATATGATTGGGAATTTCTTTTGACTTGTATCATCGCTAAACTTGACAAAAATATTTCAATATCATGTGCTAACTATATACTTGAATATTAAACAGCTGAATAAGTGAAGTATATTGCATCTTCATCTAGAACACTGGAATAAAATATGGAAAATTGGCAATTTTGCAATTCTCATATTCACTCGGTGATCAATGCAATGAGAATCTTTTTATAGTCTCCAGATGTGTCCCCCTACAAACAATGTACAACCAAATTAAGTGATTAATAATGTAGAAGGTCATATTTTTTACATGGAATCGTACCGAAATGGCATCTTGGAGGTGTTTATCGTATATTTTATAATAAGTTTCCTTAATTAGTTTCATGTCCATTTCGGAGCGAGAAACCACAATACGGATCAGGGATTCATCATCAGTTCCCAATCCCTGAAAAACACCACATTGCATTAACAACAAGTAAATTAATGTAATCCTAGCAACCCATGAGTTCATTAATGTAAGCCGTGCTTATATCTACATACGCAACCAGGCGAGACAAGTATTTTACCTTCTGTTGAATATGTAACACAGCCAGCACCAAAACCAAGAGTAAAACAAACCAAATTTCTATAATGAGCACTCACAAGGTCGCATATTAAATAAGATAAACTGCAGAATCACGAATATACACACCTTCATGGCTTCGTAAAGCCGCTCGGCAAAAAATCTTGAAGTGTTTTCAGCACATTTCACTGCATAAAAACACCAGTTGTGATTAATTGTATATGCTTTGCATATTCTTCTAGTAAACACATTGTTAAATCACCAAGTGCAACGAATCCATCGCATAAATCTCCAGACATTTCACTCTTGATGACATCAAGAAGGGTTTTCTTGGATAAATGCTCGTAAGCTCTGAATGTGGCCACAAGTTGAGGAAAGCTGTCTTTGGCAAATATAGACAAGAAGATGGATTCATCGGTTCCTAGTTTCTTTTCTCCAACTTCAAATAGCACCTGCAAAACAAAACTCTTGTTATATATATATAACAACGCGCCAATGAAATTCAAACAATGGATTTCATATCATTGAAGTTTACATATTTACCAGTTAACGTGCATATATGTTTGGTGAAATCTTAGTAAATTTCTATAGTTTTTCTGTTTTCTATTAAAACCACTGTAGACAAAAGGTAGTTCAGCATAAAAATAAAAATGTATTTGGTACACAAAAAACAAAATGGCTACATTGGTCGATTTTGAAAATATCATGCTGCATCATCGTGCTTAAAACCTAAGAACAATTTAGCAACATAATTACTAGATTGCACCATTTCCTGCTGCACAAGTGAACAAAAAATATTGCTTAAACATGTAAATATACTTTTTAAACTGCAAACAGTCACTGAACAAGTGTAGTCACATGTTTATTTTTTAGATCACATGCAACTACAAAAAAGTAAACTGACCTGGGCAGTTTCATGAGCCCTTCCATCATCAATGTTGCGATCTTCATCTCTGTTACCCTAAACATATGGGAAAATAGCAAATTTAAGCGAAATATCGCCAAGGCTAAAAATGAAAGTGTAGATTATCACAACATACCACAGAAAGAGCAACTAAAAGGCGTTTGAAGTGGCCAGATGTCTCTTCGCTCAAGGCTTTTTCCAGAGACTTTTTGTACACTATTACACAAAATAAGCAAAAACCCATTGAGTAAAATGTATATTTTATCCTTTATTCAAGTAAATATATAGTACATTTTTGGTAGGCAGCATTCAGGTGCACCACTTCTTGATTTGTGAGAGGACACAAAATTTCAATAAGGGCAGATTCATTGGTTCCAGCACCACTGATGGCTTTATTTACTGACTTTGCGAGGAATTCATAAGTTGGAGTCATCAGAGCAACAACAACATCCTCAAAATTTCCCTTCAATTCACTCTTCAAATCTTGGACAAGATCCTAGAGAACAACAAACTTGTATATTCATTTCTATAGTGTGCCACTAATTCTGCCCATATACACTGAAGTACTCATTATCCGACAAAATATTGACACCTAAATTACCCAGAAGCAGAATAACTTCAGGCACTGGGCATGCATACAGTGACAAGAGTAATATTTGCAATACAAACCCTGCCAAATAGGGTTTTATATTCACGACTGATGATCTGTCTCTGCTCATTACTGCGGAAAGCCAGTATATCAATTATCACTTTTTCATTGGTACCTGTGGGAACCAGCTCTTTATATACTCAGTTCCATCTATAGATATGTATTAAGTGAAGTGTAACAACACTATACCCAAGCCCTTCATAGCCGAACGCAGTTCTTGCGCATCTTCCTCCGCATTGAAGCTCGCGTAAGGAACCACGATTGGCTGAAAAATAACATGATTTTGCCTAATTCACAACGAAAAACGTAGGCTTTACCATTTGAAGAAAAAATATAAATGGTTCTTACAGCATATATGTAAGTAGACATGATGATTTTGGAAGTTACAAAAAAGACACCTGAAAAATACATTTATGAATTGTGGAACACCCTGACACAAGACAGCAGTATATCGGAATGACTGGCATAATGGCTGCCAAAGAGCTCTCAGCAAAACTTCTTTGTCTACTCGTGTAATAACACATAGAAAGGTCAGACATATGGAGGTTAAGAACACATTTTCCTATCATTGCCATATATAGTCTTTTTACTAAATACCCAAGATGAATGTAAAATTGTATGCATCTTTGCTGTATATTCAAACCACAATAAACTATAGTCACACTAATTACACTTAATAACTGGAAGAATCGAAAATCGATTAATTGAACCATGTCTCATTGACAAAAATAGAGGGTACATATTATGAACATGACAAATCCTATTGCTGAGTCAGCAGCATACATGCAACCAGATGTGCAATATATTATATACTAGTACTTCAAAGATGCAGTGTGCTGTCAAAATGAGCTACTGTTATAGCCATGTATAGCGAAACAAGCCAATATATACATTCAAGGACAACATTTTCATTCTTGATTTCAAACTCACTTTCAGTTCCTGGTAGAACTTTCAGCAAAACAATACTATGTAACTGCACAAGTAAGAAGAGGCTGGTTATATAATGTAGAAAATGAGGTTGTATGTTGCTTACCAGATCAATGACAATTCAGCAAGCAAAAGTTTGGATACGCCCCGAGAGCTGCAAATGCACCAAATGTATGGCACAACCCAAGGCACAACTGTACACTGAAAGAGAGTATGATGCCAGAAATGTCTGTCCTTGATCCCGTGGGAATGAAGTCAACAGAAAGGAAGAGCCCACATGTACTGCGCCAAAAATATGTGCCTACATGAGCATGCAGCTTCCGGTTTTTTCCATAACTAATCAATCTAAAAATATTACAGCTCCGAATCTAATTGCAGTACATTTAAGTTCTATTTTTATGTTAAATCCTATTAAAAATATTCATTCTTGAGTATATCCATAAATCTATAAAAGTTTTTGACAGCCTATTAAAAAATAGGTAATCAATTATACCATTTTTTTTAACACAGCCCGTTTTGAACACTGAATCACATGAAACTCTTAGAAACCAGAGGAATATTTAACTTGTACATTATCAAGACATTAAAATATTAAAATAAATCCTGTGTTCAAACGAGGTTAACTTGCACAATGATATAATTGAAGATTACATTTGAGGGAATTATATCCAATTATAATTTCGCAATTGCTGCATTCGTTCAATATATTGATGAGATGGATTATTGGTCACGTGACAGCTATTATCCACCGTCAAATACACCGCTGAAAAACAAGGTTATGTCATGGAGGTTATGAGTGGCAAGAACCCTGAAAATGTGTTGTGTGCATGCGAAAGGAAAATCCGTGCAGGAGGAATTAAAATACTTCAAAGCTGGAATTCATCACTTTTTGAAGATGTTGTGATCGAAAAGTGAAAACACTCATGCAAAACTGAATGAAACATCAAAATCTCGCTATGAAACATTATTTATTGGTATAGGTATCAGCTTACAGCTTAACAATTGCATTCAACAATGAATTAACCCATGCTGTGCAGGAATCTCGATGTTTGTGCGCGTTACATCAAATTGCAGGACATAATTAATGAACTGTCCACGAAAAGCCTACAAAATTCTATCAAAGAATTGGAATCATTATATTGGAATTGTTATCAGCATCTTATTTTAGAATTAGGAAGATTTCACCAAGGCCAGCAAGATTTTCTGGTAATCTCCTGAAGTATCACCCTGAAATTCCAAACGTGCCAGTTAATCTTTCAAATTTTAGTATGCTTTGAATATCATTCATCAGATTACAATATATTATGTTTAGTACATACAGAAATAGCATCTTCCAACGATTCGTTATATTGAAACATGTATCCATCTTTAATTAACTGCAAATCCATCTCGCAACGCGTGACAACGATGCGGATCACAGTAGGATCATTTGTTCCCAAACCCTGCAGAAATAATAATTATGTTAATATACAATACAAAATGTGAGTTTACTTCAAGGGGATGACTATGAAACAATAAACATGAACAGTGCTGTGGGACAAAAAAGTACGTGAAATTAATCCGGGCCAGAAACCAAACCGCGCTGTTAGACATTCGGGTGCTGTGCTGGAAATTAATGCATAACGTATCTTACCTCCTACAAGAATGACAACAGATTGAAAGTCCCACATAAAAATTTAAAACGACATTAAACAAACTATCTAAGACAACTACAAATGTAAGTAATGTAAATTTCAGGTATGTAAACCTTCAAGGCATGGTTGAGTCTCTCCGCGAAATATACCGGCGAGTACAGAGCACATTTTGCTACAAAAGTAACACAAAATAATATATTAAGGATAAATATAAACTTCATTGCAACGTTTTTAAACTCAAAATTATAGTACCAATGGCCAGAAAACCATCTTTAATGCTTCCCGACAATTCGCTGCTGATTGCGTCTTCGATAGACTTCCCCGATATAGATTCGTAATTTTCAAAAATTGCTTTCAATTGGGGAAAACTACGTTTCGCCATAACATTAAGGAAAGTAGTCTCATCTGTTCCCCAAATACTTTCACCAGCATCTACCAAAGCCTGAAATAACAGGATGGAAAGATGACATTTTACGAGCAAAAAAGTGCCTTGCGCAAACATTTTTAACACATTGTCATAATGCTACTAATTAAGACCTTTGTTTCTCATTACTGACATAGATAGTGCATCAAGTTTGCTAATCTAGTATTAAAACAAGTTGTACCTGAGCCTCTTCCTTGGCTTGGTCATCGTCAACATCACGGCTATCATCCCTATTGGCCTGTTTAGATACATCAACTTTAAAAATCCCTTTGCAAAATAGTATATGTATTTGATAAATGAACAAATTAAGGGTCTTACAGTAGTCAGGGAAACTAAAAGGCGTTTGAAATCTCCAGAAGTGTCATTTTCCAAGGCATCTTCCAAAGACTTTCCGTACACTGTACGAATGGACACGTATAGATCATATATTTAACGATGAGGCAATAGTAAATTTGTTTTACAAAACCTACATTTCTCAAATGCTAATTTCAAAGCAGTCATTTCTTTATTGGTCATTGGGCACAATATTTCCACAATGGCCCCTTCATCAGTGCCTGCACCAGAGATTGCATTGTGAACTTCTGATGCCAAGTATTCAGATATGGGGGTCAACAGGGCAACTATAACTTGTTCAAAGTGACCACCCAACTCCGATTTCAGATCCTCCAAAAGGTCCTATAAAATGAAGATCTATTTTAGAACTTCAAAGTTAATCCTAGAGAGCAACATTCTTGCAGAGATTTGTAAACGACGCAATATTTCTACACCAAACCATGCTTTCCCTATGGGAATGCAATAATATATTGCGTGCAAGTTCATCTCGCCATTGAAAGTTGCATAATGGGAAAAGTTAACATTCCAAAGTAACTAACTCTTCCAAAGAGTGTTTTGTATTCTTTGGCTATCTCCATCCTTTGGAAACTGGCTCTTCTTGCCAAGATCTCAATTATTACATCTTCATCAGTTCCTACATACAATTGTCAAAAAGTACCATTTACCTTTATATGCATATGTATGTATTATTAGAATATTTCTCAATTCCAAATGGCATTCATTAAATTATACACACCCATTCCTTTCATTGCTTCCCTCAGACTTTTTGCATCATCTTCACCATCAAAGTTCTCAGGGGTAACAGTGGGCTAGTTAAAATTACACATTATTTTAACATATGAAATTTTTATAATGTTAAATGTTAAAGTTGTGGACGACTGTATTTAAGATTGAATTGATAATTAAGAAAATTTCAAAAAACTTACTGCATAAACGTAGGTGGCCATTTGAATAGCAAATCTGCAACATGACAAAAAGTGAAACTTAATATCTGCATGCAGTTTTATGTCTATATTGTATGTTATGACTGAAGAGGAAGTCATCAAACATTCTTAAAATAGAAAACTTTTATGGAGCCTCTTTAAAGCAGGAAAGCTAGACCATGACGTGGCATGGCACTTTTATAAACCAAACCCAAGGGAAAATTGCTGTGAACATGACGTCACCAAGTTAGGGTGTGACAAATTGCACATTATTGCAATTAGATATTTTAGTAAATATCTCTATACGCATCATCTACTATATACTACATTAAAAATAAACGAGGTAAACATCAGTTACCCTTGTTAATGTCTCAATCCTAATGGATGAAAGATGGCAATATGTGATAGCTGCCAACCAATATGTCTTAACAATGAGCTAAGGGACTATAAAATATACAGGTCCCAACCAGACGACCATAAAAATCGACAGAATATGGGAAAATACTCGTAACCATGACAACCGAACTTTCTATTGGCAGCTGCAAACAAATTTTTTTACAAAAAAAAAATACAATGAACATACATATACACTATATGTATAATATCAAGATAATATACATGTATTGCGTGCCGACCATTTGTTGCATTTGTCCCATAGGTACAATAGGAAACTAACAGTATTACAGTCCTCCGTCATTTGTATCTCCCTGTATAATTGGTTTTATAATTTGTATAGTACCACAGTAAATTCGTTGAGCAAAACTCAGTGTACAGCTATAACAAATATCTGTTATGTGATTAGATTGTCAGTGAAATAATATAGTGTATCAGCAAACTAAAAATACATTCTTTAAAACTCATTTTTGCTTTCAACAATGAAGATCTTGCTGTTAGTTTTGGCTCTGATCAATGCAGGTATTCCAAAACAATTTCCAAAATCCATACAGCATTCTCATACATGTTAAGTGTATTACATAGTGTATTGTAACATTCAGTATTTGGCCAACTAGTCCAGTGCCCTGGGCCCTATCATTCCATTGGCAATGGTTGCTACACTTTCCCAGACATTCCAGCATCCAGCTGGTTTGATGCCAATACAATTTACTTATTTTCTGGAGGTTATATAACAAAAATTGACAGTGAGGTGGAGCAAATGGATCTGAATGAATATCACGATGAATACTTTAACAGCAAGTTTAACATTATATATAATGTTTTTTTTGTACAATATGTATAGTACGTACACAGAAGGTTGTAATTCTGAAAATCATACTTTCATACAGACACTGTTTATTATCGTTGGATTGGAGCAACAGACAATCTATCTGATGGAACATGGCGCTGGGTGCCATCAGGAGCAACATTAGATTATAGCTACTGGAAACCTGGAGAACCTGTGCCTTCAGGTTACTACAATTGTGCAGCTTGGACGCCTGTCGACGATTTTTGGTACACCCTTAACTGTTGCTCAGATTATTTTGGTAGCCCCTTATGTGAAGCTGATCCTCTATGAAGTTTGTTCATAGTTTTCTCAAGGTCTTTACACTTTTCCTTACCCCATAACCAAGGTGTAATCACTAATCCCAACTACAGCTGTCGACATCATTCACAACAAATGTGCCACATCATTTATGCATTACCCCCATACCAATATCATCCTTGGAAGTTAATTTGTAATAAAAATTGTAATTACGATCCTATAGCTTATTGGGACTCGTTGTACATGTGCTAAGGAGCAAATCTTTACACCCTTACTTGCTACAAAACAACACATTTGGAAGGGGCTAGCTTAGAAAATATAAAAGGGTGTGGCACTTAATCGATCAAATCCGCATTTGTATTATTAATGTCCGGTGGAAATAAAAGCACTTATTTTAAATTAAGTGATAAATTTTAGTTTCAACACATGGATTAGGTAATACTTTTTGCTGCAACTAAAGTAATTTATGAATATAATAACAGGATTTTATATCTATAGTACTACTATTGCAAAATAGTAGACATGTTGACCCACATGCAAAAAACCGATCAATACTGCGCAAAATGTTTATAAAAACACTCTGAACCCTTATTCCATTCCGCATATGCACAACAGTAACACTTTAGTGCATTATATACTAAAACCAAGAGTAACTAAACATAAAAGTAGGAAATGCAAAATACAGCAAAAACATTAAGCAATTCTAAAAAAGTAGCATATATGTAAGAAACAAAAGGCAATAAACTAGAATTTGTCTTTTAAGCTGGAATAATATTAATTACATAACCATATGGTAGATTTTAACAGCTGGAAAGTTATAAATAAAATAATAGAATATAACCTATCGATTTGTGAATGAATTTCGATGAGGGCTCACCTTGTAAGCTTTGTACAAATGAAATGAACCGAATTTCCAGGCTGTTTTCGCACAAAGAAGACTAACTGACCGTCAACGTTCTCCAGATGCCAAATTCTGGGTCTGGCAGAGCAGTGCGCATGCGCACATAGCATGATGTCATCGCATCGATGACGTTTCCCAACATTGTAATTATGCATAGCAAAAATCGCGTGCCCTTCAAAAAACCCTCAATTGATCGGAAACTGAAATGTCACTTCCTATCTGTGGCCATTATTAACAAAAATATACTGAAATCATATAATTTTGCCTTCAAAATACTTTTGCAAAATAAACTACAATAGACAGAACGAAAACATTTTGTATTAGTTGATTTATATTAGAGCATTTTGTATTTCATCACATTATACAAATTTTATTGGTTGCACAAGATGGCAGTACATCTTACTATAATTTGTATTACAATATTAGGCCTAGAGTTTATTTTTTATATCAAGATAAAGCATTTAATGAAAGAAAGGCGACTAAATTCCAATGTAATTAACAAATCAAATAATTTTCAATCTATATTTGTAAAAACAAAGTTCACTTTGCATGGAAACAATGAGGTGAATCACAATATAATTACTGTACGGCTAAAAGTACAAGTAGACATGTCCACAGTTTGCAAAACAGGAAGCAAGTTTCAATGCTATAACAATTAGACTTTTGACATTAATAAATTTCCCCCTACCATATAGTAGAATAAATTAAATTATCATAGTACAAAATTCAGATTTCGATATAAAGTAACTGTCTCAATTATTCAACTTCTAATATTTGAATTGCCATTCATTCTAAGTGAATCAAATTTGCTTTATGTCTTATGTTAGCAAAAGTAACATGCAACATGTACAATCATACACTCTTGGTACAATAGACAAAAAACATGAATAAAACACAATGTAAATTTTAGATTCTAATTTCAGACATATTTGTGCTATCAATAATCTCACTGCAGATTACTTTCATATTGCATTTTATGCTAACATTATTCACATGCAGAATGGTGAATTGAATAAGAATAAGTACATGAACAAGAACAAAAGGATGTCAGCACATCAATTTATGGATTGGATTATTAGTATTTCCTTCTCTCACCAATATGTGGCACCACTGTGCAAGAATTCTAGCTACCTCACCAAATGAGAAATAAAAACTCCCCAGAATTCCTATTGGAAACCAAGTTGCACTCCAAACCTAAATCGACTTAGGTACTAGACCTTGAGGATAAGTTGATTGTTATCAATTTGGAAATAGAACTTCTCAAGTACAAGGCTCAATCTTGCTATATTACTTTGTTCTTATAAGAGCAATCTTTGGCGGCCATTACACCAGTCATAATATTCTATGTACAATTATATTGCAACAATAGAATGTCCAACAGAGGGCATATGCAATGGGCAATTAATTAACATCTGAGCCAGCATTACTTGTCTACATTTGTACATAGCCAGCATAAATATATATCTCTCAAGTGTGATAAGATTATCTGTGATGTAACCTATAGAAATCAAATCTCTTGGTAAAGTCCAAATATATAATTTTACAATACCCAATTTCTACTTGCAACAATGAAGATTTTCATGTTAGTTTTGGCTCTGCTGGTCAATGCAGGTAAACAAAAAAAATATATTTATCAAAATGAAGTTGCACTTGCACTATAAACATGCATACCTATATAGTATGTATAGATCACAGGCTTATGTTGAATGATCATTTCTAGCATGTAGTCAATCTGTCCAGTGCCCTGGAGCCTATCATGCAATTGGCAATGGTTGCTACACCTTCCCCGAAATAAATTCCACCTGGCTAGGTGCGAGTTTAATTTGCCAATTTTCTGGAGGTTATTTAGCAAAGATAGACAGCGAAGTGGAGCAAACGGATCTGAAAGCATATCACGATGAATACTTCAATAGTAAGTTTCTTATTATACGTATTGAAGGAATTAATAATATTCTTCCCTTGCAAAATTAAGTATGGGTACACATGATGCAAGGCTGCAAAATGTACATTCAGTAGCAAATGTGCATCTCACATTGTGGAAATTTGAAGAGTCCCAACTCCAAAGCATTTTCTATTTGGCCGCCATTACATAAGTCAGGCTGTCTACAAACATTGGCCTTTGCGTTCTGACATTACAGCAATTGATATGATGAATGTGATTGCACATGGAGAATATTAAAAACAATGTTTACCACATGGTATATTCTACTGACTGGTGTAATGGCGGAAAAATTACGCTCAGGGTGTTTGTGGAAAACAGCCAGCTGCATGCATACTTTCAATTTTGCAATAAGTATGTCACAGGTCAGTCATTGCAGTTTTAAAATTATTCTTATATACAGATACAGTTGATTTTCGTTGGATCGGGGCAACAGACACTCTATCTTATGGAACATGGCGTTGGATCCCATCAGGAGCATCATTAGAAGATTATAGCAACTGGGCACCGGAAGAGCCCGTACTTTCTACATACTACAATTGTGCTGCTTGGTCACCTGATGACCACAATTGGAGTGCTCTTCCTTGTTGCGATGAATATTCAATCTATTATTATGAACACCCATTATGTGAAGCCGATCCCTTATAAATGCATGGGGAAAATGCATTTGCGAAGTGTAAATTATTTTACATTCAGAATAATAAAATGCAACTAAATATTACCAAGAGTGATATTATACTTAAAAGTCACAAATACAGAAATGCATGTATAAACTTATTATATCTCATGATTATAAAATAGTACATGATTGTGCAGTTTTCTGCACATGTTCACATGTTATTCCGATGAACCTCGACATGAAGTTTATGCATGGCAAATAACATGACCGTAACTGAAACAATGGTCCAATGAAATAAATTAATTGAAATGTAAAGAAAAAAACCTTCTAAGTGCAGTATACATACATGTACAGGTACATAGGTAATTATAATAGTTCAAGGATGTTCAACCTAGGAGACGTGGTTCTGCCAGAATATATACAGGACTTTACCAACAACGAATACACCAAGAGGTAGTTAAAAAATGTGATCATTTATTTCCAAATCAAATTCCAACTTTATCATTTTTTGGTAAAAATGGAGAATTTGGCCAAGTTTTAGTACATTAAACTCGTATTCATTTACCAAATACTAACACATCTCTATATTTTCTACATTCCTAACATAAATAAGATAAGTTTGGTAGAATAGTGGTATCCTATATAAATGTAGGATCTCGGCAAACTCCAAATACAGGGTGCAGTCAAAAAGTTAGTTGCAATCATTAAAAAAAAATGTAATGCGCTACTCCGGTTATCCTAATTTTTGTTACAAGTACATGCCTTTACCTATTTTCCGCGCTATTTTCCATGCAATTGTCAAATTTATTTATTCACTTGGTTAATGTGGTCCATGTTTTTCTACGCCATCTTTTAAAAATGTCCGTTCAACTGCAGATAATAATTTGTGAGCCCCATTTTGGGCCTCTTCATCTGGTGCTTGACAAGGTCTTTTTTCATGGGACCGAACACATGTCAATCATAATATGCAAGGTCAGGACAGTAAATTTTCTTAATTTTTCATGAATTTCTGTGGGGTTACACTTGCCCTTAGGAGGAAGGACCTTCCAAATTGAAAGTTTTGAAGTCCTTGCAGTGACATATTTTTCAACGAGCAAAAAAGTGTTACCTTTATTAAAATTCATAAAGAGACCTTGCACCTTATGGCTGACATGTGTTTGGCCCCAAGAAGAAGGACCTTGTCAAGCAGCAAGTCAAGGACACAGTATATACTTGAGCAGATGAAGAGGTCCAAAATGGGGCTCAAAATGATTTTCTGCAGTTGGCGTACAAAAACTTGTACCACATTAACATAGATGATTAATTAAATTTGGCAATTACATAGAAAATAGGTAAAGGTATGTACTTTGTAAAAAATAAAAAATAAAAATAACGCTTTACTGTTTCTGGAAAAATGATTGGAAAGTCTAACTTTTTGACTGCACCTAGCATATGTAATCCTTGATTTGAGCGCGAATTTTCAAATATGACAATTTGATAGTGTTTGTTTGTAGATACAATAAATTTGTGTCATTTTTATTGGACGTGAAAAATGTCTCTGCGTTTTCCCTGCACACTTCTGCTATTTGATTTGCCTGTGCTTTCCCTGTTTTTTCCAGAAAGTGGTAACCCTTATCAAAAAGACGCCAATAGGGAGGACGATACTGCATTTCTGGGAAATGTTTTTAAAAGGGGAAAAACAAGTCAAAAGACTGAAAAAACACTGTATAGATAGATAACATAGGTTGTTAGCTTAACAATGTGATCAATTCTCCAACAGATCTCTACTTGTACATAGCAAGTATACAGATAATATATAGAAAAGACAGATAATTATGTTTGTAGCCAATGAATGTGAACAATCCTGTCTGCATTCCTAATATAGTAGGTATAGATAATACAGATAATAGTATTTGTTGCAAAGGAATTATGAATAACATAATATAGATAATTGTGTTTTGAGGTAAAAAATGTGATCAATTCTCTATCAGATGTCGACATTCCTCAAATAATAAAGCATATAAATAAGCGGTACCTTGGCAAACTTTAAATACATTTTACAAGCTCAATTCTCCGGTTACAACCATGATTGCTTTTCTGCTCATCTTAGGTTTGGTGTATGCAGGTAACCAACTTTCCATATTACCAAAAGTGTACATTAAGTTTAATAAATAGTACTCCACGGTCAGGAGAATATGTCTTATGTTGAATTATAATTTCTAGCCTCTGGCCAAACTGTCCAGTGCCCTGGGCCCTACCATGTAATCGGCAATGGTTGCTACACTTTCCTAGAAATATATACATCCTGGTTTAACGCGAGTTTACTTTGCCAATTTTCTGGAGGTCATTTAGCGAATATAGACAGTGAACAGGAGCAAATGGATCTACATACATATTGTAATGAATACTTCAACAGTAAGTATCTTATTAATTTACGTTGCAGATTCCCACATACCCCCTATATCAATGAGACTTTAGAACATGAAACATGTAATGACCAAAGTGGTAAACGACTTGCAGCTTTAATGTGCATGCTGTATAGTATTTAAATTGAACTCTGCAGTTTACAGAATTCCACTGGGCATTCTTTTACTACAAATACACAAGTCAGAATGTAGAAACCCTACAAATCGCCTTCACTTAATTCAAAATAATGTCGCATTTGTTCTCAAAAACGAGTTAATTGTTTTTGCGAGCGATTGATGGCTTCCGTAGAATATTCAGTATTAGCATTGTGAAATTAAACCATGTGCTCTTTCAATGGAAGATTTCACACATATTTGCCAAATAGTATGCATGTTTAGCCATTTTTTATAACTGGTGGTCATGATAAATACTTGTAGCATAATGAAAATATCATATAGTCATGCATGTTTATTTGACTCGCAGATACTGATTATTATCGTTGGATTGGGGCAACCGACAGTCTATTAGACGGAACATGGCGCTGGGTACCATCAGGAGCAAAACTAGACTATAGCAACTGGCTATCTGGAGAGCCCACACCTGGGGATTATTATAATTGTGCATCTTGGACACCTCACAGTCATTACTGGTACAGCGATCCTTGTTACGTGGATTATAACCAACCAGCTATATGTGAAACTAATCCTTTATAAAGAAGCAACTAAATGCCAACATATGATAAGAAATACTAATTTTTAATAATCAAATATAAACTTTCAACGAATTTTGTATTGGAATGGATATAGATTAGGTAGTCTAAATAAAGAAAACATCTGCTAATAATTTGCGGAATTATTTGTTCTTCAATAAATAAATATGAATACAGTGGATGCTGTATATTATTATGCATAAAAATGCGTGCAGTGTTGTCCTTATATTCATTAAGATGACCTATAGGTACTCTTTTCAAGCGTGACTTTGCACCGCAACTCGCCGCCGCCGTCCCACCCCGCCCCGCCGCCCCACTGCAAAGTCTCGCTTGAAAAAGAGTATAGATGTACTGAAATAACTTATACCGGAGTAAAACGGTCGTAGAATGTACTGGCTGAACGAACTCACAGGCGGCGGAATTTTATGCAGGGCGCTTGAAAAAAAGTTTTGACGTGTCCAAGGGGCTTGGAAAATTGTGATGACTACATTGTAAAATACATAAAGTGATGATGTACATGTTTAAAACAACCGAGACATTTTTCTCTTAATTAGTTCTTGGTTTCTACTCAATCGGCCCTTATTTCTGAAATGAGCCTCGTATATAATGAGGATAACAGCAAACTGTCCTGCTGTTCACTTTGGTTTTGGTGAATGCAGGTAAACCGAACTTTTCATTATCAAACTCAATACAACGCATTAGTGTGCGTCATACTATGATTTATAAGTTTCTATAGCTTTTGGCCAAATTGTCCAGTGCCCTGGGTCTTATCAAGCGTATACGCTTTCCCAGACATATTTACCTAGTGGTTTAATGCGAGTATAATTTGTCAATTTTCTGGAGGTTATTTAGCAAATATACACAGTGAAGTGGAGCAAATGGTTTTAAATACATACACAGATGAACACTTTAATGATAAGTTTAAATAGAGCGCAAGCAGGCATACCACACATCCATTAATTTATGCTGCAATTCTCTCATTAATTGTATAATAGTAGACCAACAGCATAATAAATAATTTTTCTAAGGGTTTGGCAACTTGCTGCTAAAAATCTTTTTTTGTGCTATTATTATTGGATTGGGGCAACTGACACTATCTGACAGAACATGGCGTTGGAGCAACATTAGGTTACAGTAACTGGAAATACTAGAAGCTTGTTGTTCAAAAGTAACATGGGTAAAAACATCGAGACAATGTATTAACATTATACAACAAAATAATTTCCCATTTCAATTTTAAAACTACAAAACAAAGTCGAAATAAAAAGTTTTCTTACTATTATTTGTAGTGTTTTATGACTGCATATATGAAATGTATCTAATAAGCTTAATTTGGCGAGTCGCCACTAGTCGTTCTAGTGTATCCTTGCACAGCAGTTACAATATACATGTATAATTTTTTTTATTATTTCACAGACATTTCCAACAAAATAATTGTTTTCTTCCAAAATACAATAATAATCAAGGTTTCACATCGTTTCAGAAAAACGCATATACAAATTTTTGGAGAATTGCATGTACACATGTCTAAATTTTTAGTGTTTATACAACTGTAAACCATTGTGAAAACAAAAATGCACAATCAATAATTTCTTGCAATTTCTTTCAGGTATAATCAGTTAAGACCAAGAGTTGTAAGACCATCGATCTGGCCTAGCAACCGGTCTGGGTCTTAGATTGTACCCATGAGTAGGAAGACCAGCAATAACAATAGCCTGAGAAGTGCTGGCATGTCCATTTTGACCTTGGTCATCTGCAAAGGTCACTCTGCGTGGTCTAGGTGCCTCCAGATTGTTCAAACCTTGGTCATCAGAATTTGAAGACCAATTTAGAGAATTGGGTGACAACATTAGTGAAGTCTGATTCAAATTTGTTGGTTCTTGACCATGTTGGCCAATCACACTCTAGAGCAGAAAATCAAATCAAATCTGATTAATTAATATAGTATATTGCAAAACCACACATACATTGTATATGTAATTCAGATGTTTTATTTTGAAATGCTCACCGAGTTGCCACTTTCATTGTCAATACTGGAAGACTCAATACGTGGTCTTCGATGACCAATGATGGCCCTCCTTCTGTGGGCAATTCTTCTTCCAGGTTCCAAAGATCCAGAAGGACTCTGGTAGTTCCAACTGACATCATTTTCTTCAACGACCTCACTGACATTTGCTTCCCTTTGGACTTCAGCATCAGGAGAAACCAGGTAAGTACTCTGGTCCAGACCTGCTGCGGGAGGTCTGCCAAGTGCAAACGTTGTCCTTCTTCGTAAAACTTGTCTTCTTCCTGGAGACAAAGATGCACTTGGGCTTTGTCCTTCCCATCTGATGTTACCAGATGCAGGTGACGAAGGTGGTGTCATCAAGATGCTCGATCTGGCCATTTCGGTTGAAATGTTATTTTCGTTGCTAGTCATCGAAATCCTGCTTGGGTCATCATCATCATCCATGGATTCCATGGATTCGTCCAGTGGGCCGAACCGGACATTCACATTGTCATTGTCCGTAGCACCATTGACGTAAATCGAGACGTTGTTACCTTGTCCATCAGTTCTTTCGGACATTACCATACGGTTGCCGATGAACACGGATATTAACATCTCAATAAGACGTTGAAAACAATAAAAATTTGGGGTGTAACGCGATCGATTTGCCATGCAAAAATCCAAAACTTTCTGCTGCAAATTCCATTTTTGGAATGGCTTCGCACGTTCCAAATTAATATGGAACTGTGTGACGTCATCACTAGTGGAATGTTGTTCAATTTGCAACGTTCTATGTAAAGTATATTTGAAATATTTCAAACAGACCATCGAAGAACGTTTAATTAGTCAATAAAGTTTGTCAAGCAAATTTTATTGATTATCTCCTCATTATTTCCATCCAAACGTAATGTTTAACGGATTGCATTGGAAATGCAAGTCTGGTAAACAAAAGTTAACAACAATGATCCAAAAGGAAATGCTGTAAATGCAAATCCATCAAATCTATCAATGTTACTAAATTATAGGAATATGCTGCAGATGAAAATAATATTACAAATAACAATTCCCTATATTTTATCACTCTTGTCAAAACTATTATATTTAGGACATACATTTTTGTATCATCAAGAAATAGCCATGTGACCCGAGTATAAATTGCAATTCCGGTGCAGATCGGCGACCTTTTCAGTAAATTAAGTCTATAGTATAGGCAAAAAGTTTGTTTGGTGTGATGGGCAAAGTGAAAATATAGAAAAATGTCCGAAATCGTGACACAGAAATTAAGAGCAAGGATTTTTGGTCGTTTAAGAAATCGTTCGTCTTGGTTGGCCGATTTCTGTCGAAAATTTATCAAATTTCATTCATCAAGTGTTTGCACGCTTCTTCAATTTACACATATTCCCTTCATTACAATAATTAATTTCCCATTTTTTGTTCATCCGGCCTTTAACATTTTTACAAACTTTCTAAATTAGCTCAAATTGCATTTTCAGTTCTAATCGTCACATTTCCCCGTAAGTTATTAACTGAGTTTAAGCTGCAAATTATATAAAGAACACAAGTCACATAAGACTGCATGAGACAGTTCAACAAAGTTATAAAATTTCAAATTAAATAAATGTATATTTTATGATTGGGTGTTTGGGCCAGACTGGATGCAAAGTGTCTTTTGCAATTACCAAGAGTGTAAAAATAGCATTTTACGATATCAAAGTAAAAGCCAAAGTGCCAGAATGCAGGAAATGATGGATAAAAACGAATTGAATTATACCAAAATGCAATTTGCCATATCGAGTTTACTCAGGTCAAACTATTAGAGATTTCAACCGCAATAAAGTCCAATATTTGGGTTCTTGGTGCTCGTAAAACAATTTATTACACATCATATCATACAATTTAATGGTATATATAGTATAATAATGAAAAAGTAACACGATGAAACTTCCTATCTGCAGAAATTGTTAACCAACTTAGCTATATAGCTGAATCTGATGCGTATTGCAACAACATATGCGAAATAAAAGTGCAGCTTTAATTGGTTTAATGAAGACTTTGGGGAAAAAGCCCTTATCTGACTCAATTCGTTGTATTGCTCCCAAAGGAAGAATCAATGTCAGTTAAACGACTTCAATTTGAGATATATCAGTTCAAAGATGGTGTCCAACACTTGAAAGCAAAGCGAAATCTCATTAGTTTGAAACGCAAGAACTGCTTTTATATTATAATTAAACTTTATAAACACTTCGGTGGAAAAGAAGACAAAATGAATGAACTTCGAAAAAAACAAATAAATGCACAGTGCAGTCAAGCTTTGTTTTTTGCCGCTTGGTGGCGCAGCTCGCACACTGGTGCATTCTGGGAGCATGCAGTACGCATCACAAAGCCAAACCGTTTCATGAAAAGTGGATTCAAGCGCATTCTGATTAGTTTGCATTTTGCAAAGATATATTTATAAGTTTACCATCCACTTTTGGTTTACATGATAGTGAATGTTGAGTTTGAATCATGCATTGATTGGGCTTCATTAATTACAAGTTGCAGTGACATTTTCAGACTTATAATTTAAAATTCCACAATTCCCTTGAAGGAAAATCCATCACCACACTAATAAGATAAAAAACTGGTTGAGATGACAATTCAATTGTATGTTTTACATGGCTTCTAACTAACTAAAATCTCCATAATTACGAGGCACGTCCAGAAAGTAAGAGCACTCAATTTACTACACATCGAAAAACCAATGTATTTTTATAAAATTTACACACTCGTTTACATATATCAAACACTATTTTTCAGCATAATTGTCTTCCTTCTCCATGCACTTGGTGAGCCTAGGGATGAGTTTCTGCAACCTTCGGCAAAAAAGTCTCGCGCCACCTCTTTGGCCCATGGTTTGACGGTGCTGTGGACCTCATCGTTGGTCGAAACCCTTAAAAACCCTTAAAAAAACCCTTACAAACATACGGATGGTGATAAAGAATAAAGGAAGTGGGGTGTTAATGAAGGAAGTGTGCTTATTGCATGACAATACAATTAAGGATTGTCATGCAAAAAGCCACTGCCCCATCAACTCTTGCAGTCATTCGGTTGGGACATCATCAACCACC
>JAQFZQ010000393.1:0-34859 GCA_034696005.1 Glomeris marginata | reverse complement strand
TTTTCTCCAGTTGTGCTCTGAAGCTAGAAAAAAAATAGGATGTTCAAAATTGGCCAACTTACCCCGGTCTCCCCTACATGATAATAATTTAGTTTTTAAGATATAAAGTCAATATTCTACACCAATAATATTTTATAATTTAAATAAAATACAGTATAAGTAAGTACTGCAGTAAATTACAACTTTACAAACTTGTTGGTCATGCATATCGTCATAGTTTGGTTTCATTACATTGCATCGATTAATCATTTAGTTGGCAATGCATCAACTTTCATTATGACGTCATCACTACCATACCTCCCATCCACCCTCCCTTATGTAAATAGCTTAATAGGAGAACACTGGACATTTCTTTCAGCTCTCCCACCCATGATGCACTGACGTCATAAAAGAGACCGCCATTACACTGCGGCAGTGCATCAGAAGCCACATGACTGCTTGGAGCGCTTACAAGCACATTGCTTTTGTTTGGAAAGATAATTATCAATCACCTATACTTGTCTATACTAAAACCGCACTCAAAGTTGCACTACATGGAGGGGAGATGGAAAGGGGGGAAATTAGACATTTGACCAATGAGGGAGCAATTATGATGTTGTTGGGCATTTAGCACCATCAGCTGCATGCAATGCATGCACACTCAACCTCGTCATAACTCCTCCCTCATTTGTCAAGGGTTTAATGTTCCCCCTGTCATCTTCCCCCCTCCATAGTGCAACTTTGGACGCAATTTTAGTATACAAAGATCAAGTAGATTACAAATAGATTATCCTGTTGGATTCATCTTAATTGGTCATGCTCTAGCTCCCTGAACAATAATATACATATTCATTTACCCCTCCAGAGCTTAAGCTTCAGTTGTGGTATTGGGTATAGAAGCATAAATAAGGGAATCAACCATATGACATTATTCTTCTTCCTATTGTGGTTTTGTGCCATAGACTGGAGTCGTTGAGTTCAAGGAAACCACACGCCAGTTGAGTGGTACTACCAAATTTATTGCTGTTTTCTGCAGCTAAAGACAAACTGCCAGCTGGAAAACATTTCTTGCAGTTAATTAAGAGATAAACAGTGATAGCTAAAAAACTGCGAGTGGAAATATTGTTTGTTATGACTTCACACACTCGGCAATCCTAAACTTAGAAGAGACACTTGCTTATTCGTCTATTGTATATGTAAGCTCTTACATTGAGCAACAAGGTTATCCATGCAACATTTGTGATTTCCGCATTCGTGATGTATTTCTAAAATAACGTCCATAAAAATAAAAGATTTTTATTGCTTCGGTGTGGATCCATTTGGAATAAGCAATGGCAGCCATTAAATTTTGTCAATATTAATCATAAATTGTCTATATCCTGTTATATTTATAGTAATAGCAGCTAGGCGTCAAACATTTTGTAATGACGTCAGTAATTCATAACAAATGATCACATGGAAGATTAATGATATTTCCTTTGTATTCAGCTTGTATACTCTATTGTTTTCTACCCTACAAGTTACAGGTACTGACGTCATTGCATTTGCATGAATTGAACATGAACAACAGCTACAAGGATGTAAATAATATATGTATAGTTCGACACAACTGTTGGGGCACTTCCAGAGATGAAACACTTGCATATGACATCAACTGTACTTTTTTCTGGAAATTTGCCATGAAAAGATTCGTTGCTGATGTTGGCTTACAGAACTGTGTCAGTAAGTCAAGATCAAGTGTTTTGAATTGATCTGCATTATCACCCAACTCGATTAAATATTCTGAATCCAGTGAGGAATCATAATATGTACATTATATGATGACTGTGCCCTCAAGGTCAAGTCTGCCCATTGAAATACAATGTGAGATTTGACCTTGAGGGTTCATCTTTCATGGGAAGCACTACTGTAGATGATAAATAAGTGTCTATTGTGTGCATCGCATGTTGAAGTATGAAATAAACCAGAAAGTTCAAGTTGAAAACTTTGATGATAACCTTTAATACCCTGAGTAATCTTTGAGGACAATTAAGGCATCGAAGCTTAATTACGTTTCCAATGGAATCCTGCAGGGTATAGTGACATTAAATTGCGCATGTCATGAATTAAACCACGTTATATAAATATTCGCACGACGGATGTTGAACAATCGGTTCAAACAGTTTGAAGGATACACTAACAGGCTATACTTTATATTATACGGTACGAATAAATTCATGACCATTTTCCAAACAAGAGCTTTTATAAGAATACCGTGCACCATATTTAGCTTGAACCCACATTCACTAAACCTGTTACCATTTTATTATTGTCGGCCATAGCAGCATCATCATCATCAATGTTTCGTTAAAGTTAAATACGAATAGTGGATATATCATATGTAGTCATGGAACTGGATAGATTGGCTATTAGTATTGTCAGAAGTTATTAAGTAGAGTTTCATGTATTTACGAATGTAGAAAAAACGTTCAATCAGGATAACTTTTCTCCAAAACCTAATGTTCAGTACACAGCTGTGAAAATGCCACTGGTTTTAATGCTATTAAATGAAAACTAGCCAAAATTAATATTATGTTAGGAAAGAATCACTATAAACTATCACTATAAACCACAGCCATAAAAGGGACATACAACATAAAAATAGAGAAAAATAGAGAATTGCAATTTAAAATGTTAACCACTTGAATTAGATGGGCATATACAATCGAGGATCTTAAAAATATTTAAAAATGGGGAAGATTAAGCAATAGCAGGTTTAGGTGAGACCATTTTCTCCAGGTTCCAAATTCGCCAACATTTTAACAAAACATGGCACATGGCTAAGAAAGTAATTTCAGACATATGTACATTGAAGTTACAAAGTATGGAATATGCTAAATTAGTGTAGTACTCTTCCCCACTCATGTCCTCTTAAATGAGTGCCAATGGGACAATTTCTCATATATTTCTATTACAGAAAATGAATTTATTGTTATTTGCCTACATTTAATATTATTGCCTTCGATATTCAGATTGCATCATAATACTATAATTAATGTACATAATAAAATGCAAGACAATTTATTTAAGTTAAATCTAATACAATACTTTCAATTGCTATTTACAATATTATTAACACAGATGAATACCTAATTAAAATTCAAAAAATCAGTACCAAGTCCTATGTTAACACATTTGAGTTACATCGATGCTCCATGATCATTTCTCCTTCAAATAAATAATGAAAACTATGATAATTATTAGTCTAAACATTTCAAATTAACCATTGACACATTTCCAAACGTGTTGTGTGCCTGCATAAAAAACTCTTGTTCTACTAAGGGATTTCTTATTGATCCGCATGTAATGAGGAATTAGGAAGAATAGAAATGTATTGTCCAACTTTTGTTTCCATACAATGAATTAATAAACATCAGTGTACACATATCTCATAGAAACAGATGTTAGGGATAGGGTATAGCGAAAAAGGTGTGAAAAAAGGAAGAGCATGAGGCAACTAGAAGTATAGTTAGTGGATGCTGGTGTGCAGTGAGGGAGTGAGTGGATGTGCAACTTGAGACGTTAGTGAGTTCATCCAGAACGATTGAGACAAGGCTTTAGTTGGGTACATCCGGGACCTTGCACGAGAAACAGCACTGCATTTGGTAGTGAAACATTCGGCACATGTGCAGGGTTTGAGTGAGGCGACAGTACTTGGAGTTGTCTGTACACTGCACTGCAAGGCAAAAAGAAGAAAGAGCAGGAAGAATAACAAAATCGCTACCATTCAAATCTTCTAATCTATGTATATCACATAACACCACATAACAGCACAATTTGAACCAGCAACCAGGTTGAGAAAGTATATGTTCAGAAGTAGGGACATTTCATTACATTTTGAAATCTTTCTTTCGTATCCTGAATCCAGCTCTTTCACCAAACTTTACAAGTATTGTCATGAATTATAAAACATATAAAGCGATGCAGCATGCAGATTATGTACAGTGACTTTGCTAATACCATTGCAACTTGTGAACAGCTAGGCAATAGCTCCTCATACAAAATATGATTAAATAAAAATATGTAGGAGGCAATCATTCTAATACAGCTTGCACTTCACACAAAAATAAATTCACCTTTGTTATTTATTGATGGTGAGGATACGAGTATAATATTAAATTAGCATACTCATTTTTATAGAGCAATGTACAAACACTAAACGGACACACTATTGACAGAAAGACACTATACGTAGAACCTCGTTATAAGAAATCCATTTGTAGAACATTGAGTTTTCTATACACGTTTACAATAATGAGATTGAAACTAGTAATTATTATGTAAAACATTTAGTTCTATTTGGTGTAGATCATAAATGTTTTTGCATGCCATCAATGCACTTTAAAACTTCAATAATTGATGGTGGTGGGTCACTGATACATTGTTTGGCATCATGCTACATTGAAGCTTTGTTGATTTTCATATCAATGCTTTCTATGCTAGAAAACTTTGATAATTGAGTTTTTGGAAGAAACAGAAGGTCAATATCAAAATAAAATGAAGATTTATGGCCTAGAAAGTTATTTATAATGAGTATTTTTCTGTTCTGCTGCTTCACTTCTTTATCAAACTTGCACAGATTAATC
Source organism: Glomeris marginata (assembly GCA_034696005.1). Taxonomy (NCBI): domain Eukaryota; kingdom Metazoa; phylum Arthropoda; class Diplopoda; order Glomerida; family Glomeridae; genus Glomeris; species Glomeris marginata. Next base: position 30,255 of record JAQFZQ010000393.1, on the reverse strand, counting down.
TTCAAATGTTTTCACAATCATTCACACATTTGAGTTGATTGTGTAATCAAAACTGGCAAGGACTTGACACCAGCCAATGTGTGGTCTAATGACAAGTGGTTTAAGTCTAACCAAGGTCTAACTGAACCACTTGCATTCGTATTCAGACTGTTTGATTGATCTTCAGTCGAAAAAGAGACCATCAATGTTATAAATGTTGATGCTGTACTTGTTGACTTGTTCTTTTGCGATTGGAAGCCATTCATGAAAGCTTGCTGATCATTATCTCATCTTCATCATATGTCATGTCACACATTAAAAGAAGCAGAGCAATTTAAAATTCCCAAACTATCCAGTTCAAGCAGTAAAACCTCCTCCTAAACCTGCAGCTACATGTATAGTAATTTTGCTTTTGTTTGAGTCTAATTCTGTGCAATGTGTATCCCCTTTTGTTTGTTCAATTTCAAGCCAGTTTTAAACCAGTTGAAGTATTTTGTCATGATATTCTTCTTGTTGAAATGGTGCACTTATTGCCAAGTATACATTCGCTGGCTATATGAAATGCCAAGAGAAAACTAAAATCCTCAAACAAGATATAACATGCAATTATTTCGGAATTCCAACATTATGAGTTTATTATAAACAGATACATGAAATGTTGATTTGTTCATTAGAAATGGATTATAATACAGAGGTGTTTATTATATCGAATATGTACTAGTATTTAACATTATGTTTATAGAAAATTCCAAATGTTTAAACGTTTGATTTACATTAACAATGTGTTTCTCTTATCAAGTGTTTCCTATAACAAGGTTCTACACCAGCCACAAGACGAAGTGTAATAAATATGTAGTCTACTTGGCAATCTAATTTAAGAGCCACATCTAATTATATATAATTTACCATTATTCCACTACCAAACTACAGAATTTATTGGGATCTTTTCTCTATTCCTGAATATTCAGTTAATTCCATCGTTTTTACACAGCCATACACACACATATATTCGCACTAATTATAATTCTGATGAAAAGAAACAGCCAAGTTTCAACGACATTATAAATGATCGCTTCAGACATGCATGAAACAATTCAATGTGCGTAATATATAAGAATGTTCGGAATTGATTCCCCCTGAGGGAATTCGGAATGTTTAGTACTATGTAGAAGAGAAGACATATCTGTACGAATATCCAATTGTTATATGTATTACATATAGTCATTGAAATTAAAATCCACAAAGTCTTGGGCAGTACATTGCCATCCAAATCATTGAGGTAGAGTTTGAAACAAAGAAACTAAAACAAACTAGCAAATGATAACCACCATTTTTAAAATTAGAACCTTGTATACAATGTGGTCCTTGTATCAAATAAGTGGTTCAGAATGAATGGCTCACATCCAAAAACTGTAATATACTGTATACATACATGTAAATTCGGATTTTATGAAGTTATTTTAAAAACACAGATCTAATGATGGTGATACCCAGATTAATGCAATATTATTGTTGCAATAGTTTATCTTTTTGATTACTTCTGCTGAGATTCTTCTGAGATTTTGTAAGATATCTATAGCATTAGTATTGAAATGTCAGAGTTCATATTTTGAAAATTTAATGAAAGGAATTTACTGGAATTCTTTGAAATGAAAGGATACTAAAGGTAATAAGTGTACATTTATGAATTCCATCTATTCAATTGAAAATATGCATACATGGAAATAAATCGAAGCACCATATGGACAAAACTTAATGGCCATTATTCTTAGAAATACACTAAATCCATATTTTGCAACATCTTCACAAGATTCTTTCTCTATAGTCTATTCACAGCTATATTTGTAGTTAAAGGTGAACTGACAGGGCGGTAAAAGTGGACTATGACCAACCCTGCCATTGGGCAAATTGGGACTACTGGCCAATTAGTCTGTCCATGATTGGCCAGAAAGGGTACAGTTCAGAGTTCACTTACCGCCCTGTCAGTTCACCTTTAAATGTTAACGCCTTTCTTGGAGTGAACCAATGGCTGCAGGCCACACCCATCGCGGAAACACGCCAATAGGTCGGCGTAGCTACAGTTATTTATTCATTGGTTTCTTCAAAGAAAGGCATTAACATTCAACTATAAAGATAGCTGTGAATAGACTATAATATCAACATTATTTCCTATAAATAAGATAATTTTTCATAAGGTACTTTGAATCAAATATTTTATATATACGACTGAAATTATGTAACATTGTGAAAGAAACTATTATAGAGGTATTTCACTTTGAGTGTGAGCATATATATATTCTGGATCATACTGTAGCCAATTACGTATAAGTATCAGCAGTGAATTGAATTATGCCTTGGTGGTTGTCAACTAATAATTCCTGCAAACAGATCCAACTCTCCAAAAAAAAATTGTCCAGTATTCCGAGTAAAAAAAATACCAACAAAACAATATAAACTAATAAATGCGCATAGTAAAAATAAGTAGATATATACCGGGATTGATTTCGGTGGGTGTAACATAACATGAATCTATACAAACAGACATGGAACATGCAAATAAGCGAAATCGGATGATATGGGAAGCAGCTTAAAAATGCTGCCAATAAAACACTGAATGAGTGATATGAACGATACACATACTCTATACACCTAACACCGAATTTCACTAAAAATAAAACATTTCAATCGAATGTGTGCATAAAACGGCAAAACATGTAGCAAACTGACTTTTGTAACATCCAAGTGGTGTGTGGGATTAGAATGAAATGTCATACAATAAAACCTGTCACATTGAACACTTGGATAAACTAAACATGCAGCTGAACGATTTTGATCAGTCCCATATATAGATGTTCAATTGTAGACAGGTTTCACTGTATATCTTGTGTATAGAAGGAGAAAAAAGGATTGTGGAATAAGAATTTAGTATAGAAAAATTTGGCACACATATTTACAAAATATGATGTTATTGCATGATGAAAAATGAATTGCAGAAAAAACTGACAAACAACTTTGGCACTTTTAAACTATTAACAGTTAAACTGTTGTAAGGAGAAAAAACAAGATGGGCCCACAAGAAATAAATAACGATTTATTAATACACAACATTTACTACCTTATCTTTTCATTTACAATTTCTTGAATCTGGACACTTTCCCAAATTTCTCTTCAATTCATTGGCAAGTTTATTGCTTGTTTAAAACTTTACTGCAATCTCAAATAACCAGCAAAATAATAATTTAGTGGCAAGTGATTGATACCTTTTGATATATAAGTAATTGGTGATTTTAATTTGAAGGAATGTTTTTGTTTGTTATACAGTATATTAGTCAGTTTGCATTGTTTTGCACAAGACAGAAACACAATGGAAAACCGATCACCCTACCACAATGACAATGGGAACAAGTTTGTTTGAAAATTTTATACAAAAACAGTAGTACTGTATGTATGTATATATGTTTTTATACGCTGGTTTCATTTTCTTTCTGCATGCTTTCCTTGACCAAGTGCCACATTTGACAGCATAGCATCAAGTACCTGGCAGCACACATTTGCCAGCAGCAGCCAAATTATATCTGGCCTTTTCCTTTCGCCACAGGTGAAAGTTTGACTCCAGCAGAGACAGATTTGGAGCCTCATTGAAGTGCTTGCCATTTACTTACCGTTGGGGCACGGTGGTCCCTTACACGACTGGACGACTGGTGGCCGGGGCAGGACATGGCAAGCGCTTCCAGCTGCCCTTTGGGTACCGGCCCACACACACCTCACTTCCCGGCTCCGAACACCCGTTTGGTTGCAGGAAGCTGCACACTGAAAATACTCCATTATAAAACTTAATGCACTATTTCGAACTCTGTTCCTAACAAGTTCCCAAACCAATTACTTTCATACAACATGGCATTTTGACATAACCAGCTGCTGCAGAGAAGCCATATTTTATAGGTGCAATAATCAGATTCTAATAATTTTTCAAAGCACATCTACTGCATACCAATTAATTAAACACCATGATTATAATGTAACTGGTTCAGTGTTAGCCAGAGTTCTTATTGCACAACTCATAATAATAAACCATCTAACCAAAATACAAAACATGTGCAAAGTGAAAATTACGAAATATAATCCAAGAATTATTTTCTGTAGAAACATTTTGTTTTGAAATTATAATAGTTCAACTGACTTTGTTTATCTCTGTGGGTATCTAATTTGTAAAGCATTTTCGTTGGATGATTGACGCAATAGTATTTCCCAATAATTAGTGATTAAATATACTTATCACATACTTCTGACCACTCGTCTAGTTTCCATGTCAGTCTGCACTTGTCATTGTAACAGTCACGTTTCTCTCTAGGTTTAGTATTGTCATCACATATAGCATCATCTAGACGTGTTCCATTGCTAAGCTCGCAACTGACTACCCTTCGCTGCAAGGCAGTGTTCCATGCAACACACCTGGCATCTTCACACTATAAACGAATGTTTGCATGCATTATCATCATTGCTATACTTGTTCATCATACCTATATAGCATCACATTTCATCGTACCTCTGACCACGTCCCCGATTCCCAACGTGGACATTCTGACAGGCCACATTTCTGAATTGCGGGTGGGATCTTTAAACCCGCGTCAATACACAAGCTGTTGTCCACTGTTTTTGTCACATTATGCAGTTGTACTTGGCATTCACTGGTCCTCGTTTGTGTGGCGTACAACCCACAACTCTGTGAACATGGAGACCATTGAGTGATGTTCCAGTCAAACTGCAAATTCTCAGCTTTTCCTACAAATCACAAAAAAAGACAGGTGGGTGATATTAGGTCCACATGCAGAAACAAAGTAATCATCATAATAATAAACCATGCACAATGCAAACAGTATGTTAATAAGTAAAATGAGAAGGAACTAGGACACAGGTACAGACTTGAAACTGGAACATTTGATATGGAAAGGAAACAAAGAGCAAAGAAACACTTGGATATTAGCACTGTATGGAGGCACATATACAAGATGTTGCAGGCAATTTAAGCTCAAACTTGGGACTTTCATAAGCAATTAATTAATTCCATGTATCAAGTTGCCTATATCTGATATCATGTCTGAATTGATCAGATCAGATGATAGAATTGGTGATCTTTCTTTGAAGTATGGGAAGAACAAGAAAATAGGTGCTGTTGATTCTGTATCCACACGAGTTTCAGCATTGCCTGCAACAGCTTTGCAATAAAGAGTTAAAATGGTTGACCTTTTCCTAGCACAAAGCTGCTGGCATCATCGCTGATAAGGCCAAGAGGATGGGTGCTAACCATGCGATGACCTCGCGATACACCAAAGTTATTTTTCAGGTTCACCAGTAAAGTATGAATCCGAGGGAAAGTGTGTGTCTTTCCATTCAAATTAGAAGTCTCTTCATCCTGCTCTTCCGTTTCACGTGGGCCGTCTAGTTCCGGTGGAGCAGTGTCATGCAGGGACTTGGTGTCCAGTTCACCACTTGTCTGATCCGAAAATAGTGTACCACCGTTCTCTCCATGCTGATATTCCCATGTATCAAAAGACCTCAAGTCGCTCTACACGTAGGCACCACAGTAACAACAACAATGTATTATATCCTACATAGTGTACAGGAAAGCCTCGGTTTGAGTCATGACATATTGTTGACAAGCAGAGGATTTAAAGATATGTATAGTGTCATAGAAGGTATATAAACTACAGGTGTAGTTTCAAATTAAGACAATGTGCAATGATGAAATATGAGATAAAGTTTGTGGAAATTGTGTAAAATATGTCTGCACATATCACCATTATTAGTTGTCAAAAAATGAATATTGCAGAATGCCTCTGCCTGCGAACTTCATCCACAAGTGGTTATTTAGGTTACTGAAATGACTCAAACCAAGGCTCTCCTGTACATAGTTTTATTGTGAAAATAAACCAAACTGAAACAATTCAGCCTACGATATCATCGTTTGAACAAGGCAGAGCATCATGCGTTGGAACAGATATCGAATGGCACAATGATATTTGCACAGTTTTGCAGGCAAACAAAGACGCAACAATCGTGCAAACGAAAGCAAACCATCTTTTTATATGTTTGATATACGCATTCACAGCGTTTAGTAACTTCTAACCTCCAGGGAATTATGTTTCGATTCCTCCTGTTTGTCTTGAGGGAATGTCTTAGGTTTCAGAGCTCTGGACCACGTCGGAGGCACCGGAGCTGGTGATAGACCACCTGAAGTTCCCACCTTGGTCTTGGGATTGGAAAGTGGCCTGAAGTCACCACCAAGAGGCCGAGATATTTCATGGCTGATCTCATCATCATCGTCATCGTTCTTCTCGAATGTGTGGAATTTGGTAGACTTTGTAGGCGGAGTCTTCGGTTTCAATCCTGGGATGGGAAAATTCAGCACATGAGAAAAGTCGTCTGCAGAAGCATGAGTTAGGTTTCAAAGGAAAACACCGCTGCATATTCGCCTCGAAAGTCATGAAGGGTAAACTGACGCTGTGGGACGGAAGGGACTAGTGGTTCCTCAACAGAATTCGCCGGCCTCTCCACTGTCCGGTCTTCGTCGGAATTGGCAAAAAATGCTGGTCTAGCTCTGACAGTGATCGAGATGTTAGCCTGTGACCCTCCAGCGATGCACACATACACTCCGGTGTCGGAAAACTGAAGAGATTTGATCCGAAGGCTGCCTTTCCTGGAAATGCGGAAACGTCTGGAAGAATGCAGGAAGTGATGGTCTTTGGCCCATTGAATTCTCGACCGGTCAAATCTCCGGACAGGGCATTTGATCTTGAGACGGGTGCCTTTGAAAACAACAGCTTTGCCTCCAATCTTAAGAGCAACTCTTCGCAAAGGTGTTGTCTGTACGTAACTCTGGTTGCTGCGGTGAATCTCAGGAAAGTTTTCATCCACGCATGCCTTATTATTGCATTGTTTTATGTGCACAGGACGCCTCTGGGGGCACTTGGAAGTGGACAGGCCCACCATTTGACCGATAGCCAGCAATTGTTTGCATTCGATCTTACGAGTTTTGATTCCTCCACCACAGGATTTTGAACACTAGAATTTGGAAAATGCAAATATTGCATAATGTAAATTTTTAACTACCCCTTAACGGCATGGATCTACAAGGAATGAAAAGAAACGAAGGCAATTTCACCTTGGACCAATTTCCCAACTCCCATTGGGGAGAACAGTCGAGGACATTGCAACTGTCTTGAGATTTTGGAGCAGGTTGTTGGCACAAGCGAGCAGGAACAGTTAGGGTGTTGCCCCTAGTGACCTCGTGAATACACTGCACATGTCTTGTCTGATAACCCCCACCACAAGTCTTGGAACATGGCACGTATTCGGATATATTCCATCTACAAAGACACCAAGGTCACTCAGCCATTGTAGCTTATAATGGATTAAATTAAATATGTCAATAAGAAGATATTACATTATTAAAGCATTTTTAATGAAGTTCCCATTTTGGAGAATTTGGCTTAACCTTTTTATTTACTAGTTGGTTGTAAACACTTCAATGTGTCATGAAAGGTTCAAGTACTTGTTTAAATATCAATTGAAACAACTTTATAGTTATGTCAAGGAAATGAAATAATTGTTTGTAACAGAGATTTTAAAGCAAACTTCTTTAGATTGGTTAACCTAATTGTTAGTCGACTAAGTAATCCACTCCAATGTTCGCTTAGTAAATAATATTCAACTGTCTTTATAATAGCAAGAGTGAAATTTGCCAACTTACCTTGGAGGACAGGGGTTATCATTGCAGGTCTGGGTCACAATGTCCGGCTTTTTGGTGATGTTGCACAGGGTTGGACTGACAGCAGCCTGGTCGTGATCCCTCAGACATTGTATGATCGATTCCCGAGTGCCTAATGGCATTTCCGAGTCATTGCATGCAGCACAAAACCTTATTGTTGATGTATATATGCAAGAGTTTGAGTGTTGGCACTGACCTGCAAGGCAAGAGGCACTGCAAGGGGTAAATCCTACTTGGCGCCATGAGTAAGTAACCACACGTCCAAAGCGACCATCGTCTCGATGACTCTGCTCATCTCCACTGACAACGAACATCTCCGAATCATCATTAAGTCGGTTCATCACACACGGTCGTAACACACATCTCTCAGATTCGGCAGGTTTAGGACCTACAACAGTAAACATACTTAATTAACTAGCTCCCCAGAACAACCACCAAAACCACTGTGCTACAACGACCAGAATGCAAGACATGCAACAGCAGTGTAACTGTGTAGTAGGTGTAGATTAGATTGACACCAAATTGTCGGCCATTTTGCATTTCAAATTGGACAATTAAATTTTCTTTTGAACTTGTGCATGCATTTTGTGCAATAAACATTTTTAATTGTTGCTGTATTATCAATTTTAAATGACAACTGTCTACATCTGAATATTTAATTACAGTTAATTTTACAACTTTTAATGAAATATGGACATATATTCAAAATAAGGATACATTTCCATCCGTTTTAGTTGTTATAACACGAGTTCCATTGACACATAGCCCTAACAACAAAGTTAATAAAATAAACAATTTGTTAATAATTTAAAAAGTTACCAAGGTTATATTCTTGGCCCTTTCCCATCCAGATAACTCCATATTTTTGGAGCCCAGCCCATATTCTGTCTAGTCAAGTTGGCTGCATTTTAAATGGAAAAGTACGCATGCAATCAATTTATCTTTTTAAAGTTATATCACTGCTGGCACGAACTATGGGAAACAATCTTGCATTCAGGCCCTGGGTATATATAATATGTATAACATGAATAAAGTTTGCTAACCAGGACAATCCTTGTCTGGTAATGTGGCATATGTTTGAGAAAACTCGAGGAATATTTTACAGGGAACTGCTCGTTTCCGTGTACCTTCTCCACAAGTGACACTGCAGGAACTCCATTGTTCTACCATAAAACTGCATTAAACACATTATTACAATTAATCATATTAATATTATACATATTAATCACATTTGTTAAATTAAAAATAAACTGTGCTTGCTTGGTGCAATTGAACGCTTATACTGACTCAGTCCACAAGTCCATTTATATTTTGTTGTGCTACAATTTTACTGCAAAACTGTGACAAGAATGTGACAATCTACATAAGTAAATTGTATATGGTGATGAATTTGAGTAAAGGACTTATGGACCACCATGTGGGATTAAGTCAATATTATGTGAAATCCCTCAGGCGTGAACATACAATTTCATATAAAAGCTGCATGACTACATCCTATATACAGCCTGTATTGAATTAATAAACCTCGAATGCATTAGCATAAACAAAAAGGCAAGTTTGGTGTGGCATGGTTGTGCATCAATGAAACTGGAAAACGGCAAGAAAAGGAAATACATATATAAACATATAGTGTATATATAAAAACATCCTTACAATATCGTCTCGTTCTTTGCTGGTGTATATCGTAAATCACTGCCACAAATACAGATGTAAACTTGTGTACAAGCGAAAGTGGAGTGCATTTGCCAAGACCGCCATCAGCAGGTCTAAGTACTATGAGTTTACTTTATTTAAGTGTATCGAGTTTAAGCAAAGTCCAACTGTGACGTCAAATAAAAAGCAGGGTTCAATTTTTTGTTTGATGGGGAGGGTAGTTGGACTTTAATTAGACTCATCTCGCTTAAATCAAGTATATAGAAATCCAATTGAACTAAAGACATTGCAGATTGAAGTGCACAAAGAACCGAGTGTGAAAGTGGCAAAGTGCGAATGTGGCACATGCAGATTCAACTACAAATTCAAAAGAAATTCTGCATTAAATTCCATGTGACAGCCTGTGAATTATGTTATGCAGGGTGAACCGTAAAAGTCGCTTGCACTATATGTACATGGAATATAATATAGTTTTTAATTTTTAGATTATTTGTCTGTGATACATACAGAAATAGCCTCCAAATTATCTTAAGGACAAATGAGCTTATACTTTGTGTTTAATGTACGAGGTGCTACACAGTGTTCCTATATAGGGATGAATTGCTAATATGCATGCTAAAGTGAGGAAAATGGAGGCCAAAGTTGAGGCATAAGCTGTAATTTGGTTTCTAGAAAACCAGTTTTCTCACATCATTTCTAAAACTGTTTTAGTCAATGGTATATCTTAAATGTGTGAAATAGTAGGTCAATTGCATATGTGAATGTGATGAAAAGATTTGTGACAAGACATATTTTTCACTTTACAAGAGGTGTCCAACATTATTGCACCACTCGGTATATATGTGTCAAGTGTTTATGTTGGTGATTATCATTTAAAGGTGGAGGTTGGAGCATAAACAATTGAATAATTGCTTTCATTTAGCCTTGCGACTTATGATTCACCTGTGCATTACACTTAGAACTACTAGTAATTCAGTTGCGTGCGTGTTGGGTGGCTGTGTGACAATAATTTGGCAAACAGCTAGAAAACTGAGAAATTATCACGTACCTCACAGTTAACCAGCCACACGCAAAGTACATTAGATGCTCGCTGAAAAGAGCACCAACCAAGTCAGATTTTTTTACCCCCACAGAACACACAGTTTAAGAAATGAACACTTGCAATTTTTTTTTCATTGAACTAATCTCATTACTTTTCCGACACACTCCATAAAACAACTGAATTAAGGATTCCTATCTCATGAAATAATGAATGGGGATTGATTAAATAATGGATTGGACCAGCACAAGGTTAAATTGCGCTACAACAACAAATTCTGTTCTTAAAAATGCATGAAACATTTACTAGTAATATTTCTACATTTGAAACCCTGAATGTGAAGGGGTATGCATTAAATGGATTTTCATTTGTTTTGCGAAGAACGCTTCGGAGCGTTCAGCTCAAAAACACGTTTCAGCATCTAATTTAACTTCCATTTTTCACTGCTATGCATGTAAGGAGCCAAAAAACCCGTTCTTTATTTACATATATATCCGGAATGAGTGGTATTTCCAATCAGAGAGAGAAAGTGAGAGGAGGAGGGGTAAAAAAAAAGACGTGACGAGAATATAAATATTAAAAAATGTGTAGTGTGGTTTTGGGTGCAGATTGCACTAAAAGCACCGAATCGCATTGCCCTCCCATTCTGGGAAAAATGGTGAAAAGCAATCAGATGTATAAAAAAGTGATGCTACTCTCGCATTAATCTGGATTCAATAGACACCGTCGCATTTTGAGGGCTCCAGTCGATGCCAACTGCCAAAAGTCAGTGGTATTTTTTTAGTTGTTGGCACAGTTAGGGTTTTGGTGGTGCTGCTGAGCAACACATCTTGTATATGGAAAGAGATATAGAGAGAGAGTGAAATGAGAAAGAATTGGCAATGCTTGTGATTATCCAGAGAAGTAGAGCCAAGCAAGAGAAGATTTATGGATTGGGAAGATAGTGGCTGACAAAAATGACAAATTGAGCACAACTCTTCTTTTCTGCACTGTTCCGTTACTCTGCGAATCCAGGAATCTCTTGAAGCACGTTTATAATAGGGATTATCATGCACGTGGTGAGTCACTGCATTCACATCAGCAAACCAAAAACGCGCGCAAACTTAAATCAAATCTCACTTCCCCGGCCCCACTTTATATATATAGAAGTTTTTTAAAAAATAACAAAGGAAAAACTTTGCATTTACAACAAAAAATCGCCGCAGACATAATGGACCGTTTGTGTAAAGGGTTTCCTGAACATTCTTCAAGTTACTCTCTGGGGCCACGTCAGCGAAAAATAAATCTATTACAGATAGCCTATCGGATAAACTTAATGGCTTAGATTCACCCAGGGTTCGTTGCCATTAAAAAAGCACTATACACTCAAATGGAAAAATGAACATTTATACATTAACGGTTGGCAAAGAGGTAAACTAGATTTGTGTGATATGCAACACTAATGTCTTTCATACCCAACTAAATGAAATAAATGTTGCTTTAAAAAATAAAGAAAACCGTATTTCAAAGATAGTTTCAGGCTAGGCTACATGGTTTTAGTATTTTTATGTTAGATTAGATCATTAAATTAAATTAGATTTGATTAGTCAGAGTCAAGGTTTTAAAAATATGTTATAGTCTATTTACATCTATCTTTATAGTTGAATGTTAACGCCTTTCTTGGAGTGAACCAATCGCTGCAGGCCACGCCCATAGGGGAAACAAGGCAATAGGTGGGTGTAGTCACAGCTATTTGTTCATTGGTTCCTTCAAAGAAAGGCGTTAACATTCAACTATAAAGTTAGCTGTGACTAGACTATAGATGATTCTATTTTAGATTTTTATTTCTTCAAAATAGGATAAGACCCCTTCAAAACATTATATGAAATACATATTTGATACTGAATTTGAAATTGCAGTCTATAGTGTTGCTTGAAATTCAGACTATTGAAGATGATCGATCACAAAGAAAGTCTAACAAGAATGAGGATAAAGTATGTAGTAATGTTCAGCTTACCCTGCTTCTGAAGACATCATGTGTTTGCCGGTTTGCCTTTGGGCCAAAGGAGGTGGATATGGCTGTACTATTGGGAAATAATGTTCAGCAGGAGTTGTGGTTGTTATTTCTGCATCAAAAACAACAAAAAATCATATGACACCACTAATCCATCACTATCCTTTTTGAGGCAGCACTGGACAAAATGAATAGGTATATATAAATGATGCTAACCAGGCTTATGCTTGCGGCAAGCCAGTCCAGTTGTGCATTGTTGCTTGGCCAAGGGTTTGCCTTTTGGGTCACAGAAGTCGCTCACGTGACCACGAGCATCACGACACACCACATTGCGAATCTGATAACCGTGACCACAAGTCACCGAACACTGTGATCACGAAAAGCCAGAAAATTAGTCAGGAGAAATGATTCATTTAGTACTAAGTGCTCTCTCAAAACGAGGAGCATGGCTTTGTGATGGAAATGTGCTGCTATAGTTACCCTTTCCCTTAAAATATTACAATAATGCATTACAACAAATGGGGCATCTGTTCGGCCAGCTTAGGGGAACCTCCTAACTTAATTACCCCTCCTACAAGTGCTGCAATACTTGCTTTCTTAATGGGTTTTCTTTATTAATAGGCTAAATTTCAGGGTGCATTTCAAAATCATGTAAGTTCACCTTTAAGTATAGATACGTATGACCTATAATGCACTAAATAAAATCAGTCATTTAACCTACAAATTTCAACGAGGAAAATTGGCTTAATGAACCTTGAGATCAAAATGTTCATTAACTTAGGAAATTCAATAGAGAACATTGTTAATGGAAAAATGTTCATGTTTCAACAGAAAATGAAAATGTTATATTCGTTAATATTAGAAATACTAAGACGGTCAATGACTTGAAAATCTAAGCTTAGGGTATTCGCAAGGTAATAAATAGAAAGATGCTCACCCCTGACCAAGCTGTCTCGTACCACCTGGGACAATCTTCTGGGTTGCAAAGTCTCCTTTCTTTTGGCTTTTTATCGGGGCAATGTGATTCATCAGTTCTTATTTTTGTTTCATTCTTTGGCGGTTCTGCACAATAAACTTTCCTTTCTTGCCAACCACCACCACAACTCGTAGAACACTGGCTCCAGTCACCAATTACCCATCTAAAAAAACACATTAACAAAATGATATGAAGTATAACTCAACTATCGTTCAAATGCTGTGATGAATAATTTATCACCAGACTATAGTATATGAATAGCCATGTCTTATAATTTCACCCCAATTTATGTCAGAAAATTAGGATTCAGTGTATAGAGGCATCAGTCAATCAGTGTCTGGCGCCATTTTGAATGCAGAGCACAGTATATATTTGATGTTGTGAAAGGGTTGATATATTATTCATGCTTAACAAGTGATAATTATTCATGAAGTACAAGTGGCCAGTTGCGATTTCGTGAAATACGAGCAAAGTAACAAGGAGTTGTTTGTGTGACATAAAGCGGATTGTTTTGAGAATAGTTGAGGCAGTTGTCGGCAAGATGTCTCGAGTAGACATCGTAAACGGTGAAAGTTGACGGCAATGACGATAAAATGTTTACGATAAAAGGACATGGACAACTTACACAGCTGGACATTTATCCGTGTTGCAGTCCTGCGATTTGGCCACTGGTCTCTTGGACGCATCGCAAAGATCTCCAGACACTTCCTCACCAGTCTTTCTGTTCTTGCAAATCACTGAAGAAATTTGAACCCCTAATACAAATTAAACACACGAAAAAAAACGTAATGGGGCTTAGTTCAGTAAAAAAAATTACAGAGCAAACAACAGAGGGCCTTGAAAGATCTCAAATTTTCACACAACTTTCCACATTGTGGAATGCAGTACAAAGAAATCAAATATTTATAAGTTGTTCCATAATGCACAATTATACACAAATGTTTCATAGGGTTTAATATCAAGAATTAATTAACAGGCTAATTAAATATTTTAATTGCACATGTCAAAAACATTATTGTATAGTAATCTATAGTGAAGATCATCATCTTTCTTACTGGAAAAGGATCTTTAAATACAGCAGTACGAGGATATATAAATTCAGAAACTCAAAAAAATGAGTCAAGGTCACGTTTGACGTCAGAATCGGAAGTGCCATACATATGTACAGTGCTACACAATAGCTTCTTCCATCATGCAGGAGACCAGAATCAAACTTTTATGGCTACCAACAAGAAAGGAGACCCAAACTGAATAAACCTATAATTTTATGCCCTTTCCTAGCCAACATAAATTACATTGTGCATTACAATGGAGAGCTACATTTCTGGAATTTGCTATGAATACCTACTATACATCTTTCAGAACATAAATTGAATAGTAGGCCTACTACTCATCTCAATAAAGGGAATTCCCATTCACATACAATATAATATACCCTAGATTCCTTTTACTTAGCCTGCCATATTATACTGCTATTAAATATCACGATTATATTGCAAAACTTTCATTTCTGAAGAAAACTATAGCAAATATAGCTCCAAGAAATGGTCGTAAAATAAAGAAAATCAATAAACTTATTTGCAAAAGAATGTATGAAAGATAAAAGCAGTTATAGGGTGGAGTATATGCATGTATCTTCACAGGAATAAATGGATTAAATGTATTGACCCAGAAGGGAAATAATCTAGGGCAACAAAATTGGCAAGACTGTACTATAAATTTTATTAATGTGTCATGCAATTTGCTGCCCTTTACTAAATATAGGACTACTAATCACTTCAATGAAATACATTGAAACTTTTGCAATTACTTCTCAAAACCAACTAACAATCTATCATGTAAATTAACTGTAGTGTGATTTTTATTTAAATAAATAATCTCTGAACTTTATATTAAACCTTCTAAAGATTTATTTATGAAAACTATTAATTTTCTGAGATACAGTAACATGTTGAACTCAGTAGAAACTAGCTAATAAAAAGTACTATTCTTCTTAACTTATAGAATGTCTTCATTTATTAAACAGCTTTGTTTATGCAGCAGAATATGACAAAAAGAAATGAACTCTGTTAATTAAACTACTGGGTTAGATATAAGAAATTAATTGCCGTTCGCTTTGAATTATTTCTTGAATTGAGCTCACTGATAATTAATTGCCGTTAATGAGGCATCTTTATAGATTAGAGAGATGATTATATTTGAGCCCCCAACTGGGACCAACATTACTACTTCATTAAAAGAACATTAAAGGAGGAATGAACCCAAAGATATTGAAGTGGAACTTTACAAAAAGTAGATTCATTCGTAACGGACCATTAGTGGCCAGAGAAACACTTTGGGGAAATTTCCAGAATCCTAAAGGTGCCACTCATGGTGGGATCAATGCGGAATTATTGATGCCAATTTTTACTATGCTGCAAGCCAAGGAAAATATAAAACACACTGAAGGGAAAATCTTTCCAGCTTGTTTGGTCAGATTAAACGTCATATCTAATGGAATCTGTAGAGCGGAAGAAAAATGTGAGGTGGAAAAAAGAAGCTCTACAGACTTCAGACAGACAAAGCATGCCAAAAACTCAAGTCAATAGCGTGTTGTCTGCTATTCGACATTTCTAGTCAAATGAGACACGCTAAACTGCCCCTAGAAGAGCTCGGTGCCATTTTCAAAGGCGCACAATCAATGTGGAAAAGTTAGTTGACCTTTAACGTCTGCAAGATGCGAACAAACCGAAAGCGACCCTTATTAGCTTCCCCGCATAACATACGAGTTTTGCAGGCAAGTTTTCATCTCCGATTCCCGTACATCGCCCCTTTTTCGCATCCAATCGACCGTGATCAATAGTAAGGGCTCTTTCGGTGTTTAGTCCCCCCCCACTCCCAACAAAGCCCTATGTCATATGCTTTTTTAATATTTTTTTTTCCCTGCAGGAAGCACGCCATCAACCGGTCAACTTCAATATCGTCGCCATTTTTGCCCTCTCGTTTACATGGAAATGTTTGCATTTCCGAAATGCGGAGTTGGTCATTAGACAGCGATTTATTGCCTACCTCCTCCACAAGTGACGGGACAGGGAGACATGGGCGTGTCCTCCCAGAAGAAGCTGGGGTGAAGACAGGATCCATCTCCTCCGCATTCTCCACATGCATCTACTTTCTTAGTTGATCCAAGCTCCAGATCACACCCTACAGGCTGCAAAACACAAACAAATTTACTATATAATCTGGTTAAAATTATATTTACAATGCAGCAAAATTTTACAGGGTACATTTTACTTGCAACTTCTTCTGATAAATCATAATTTCCATAATTCCTTTAAGAAATTTTGTAGAAATTAAACAGATTTATAAAAATTATGCCTTGTATTTTATGTATGTACAACACAAAACTAACACACATTAACTGGCATAAATGATTTACAGTTAAAGACCTGGAATAACTAGAAGTAGTACTCCAGGATAAATAAATTATAGTACAGTCAAAACCGTTTATAGTCAACTCGAAGCGACCACCCATATTGGTTCATTGTAACCAAAATTTCTTGTAAGCGCATTTCTGCTACAAGAAACTTTGCATAAAAGTTGACTGTATCAGAATCTAGAAATAAATTCGCTCACAGTTTTGGTTGCTTATGTTTAAACCAGTTTATATGTTAAATTATGGAAAGACTGTGACAGAACCACACCAATTATGGGGAGCACCACATTAAATGTGGAGTTGTTGACTGTATCAGGTGCTGAAACCCAATTTCTGGCCAAAATCTGTTCCCTTTATCACAATTAAGTTTCCCAAATCAGAAGTGATTATAACCGACCTATTTAACACACAAAGTCCTATTCGCCAATCATGGTGACTCTATTCAGATGGTGACACTAAACAGATTCGGCTGTATTAATTAATATATTAGGTAAAAAGAACCCGTTGAATTTGGCGTTTGGTGAAGCCTGAATGTTTAGTGGTTGCTGTGATGAAAGTGACATCAACTGTCCTCACCGAGCAATTCGATGGACCATGAGAGCATCTATGGAGAAGATTGGACTAACTAACCAACGAAACGGTTCAATTTGCGTGATCCTCTGATGTGTAATGAGACGTATAGATAAAGAGGGAGAAAATAATCGGCATTTGTTTGGGGTTAATTGATCGGTGACCGAAGGCGAGCAAAGGCGATCCAATTAAAGTATGGGCAGAGAAAACGGGCCATTGTCCTGGCCCACTGCTCTGCCTCTCAGTTTGCTGTCATCCTCTACATGATCGATCGAAGTGCTTTGCAAGCCATTGTTCAGACTAGGAGCACCAAAATCAAGACGTTTTTGTTAGCTTCAGATACACAAACCAAGGATAACGTTTTTACTTTCACTTCCCACTTCTTGCCCATATTATTTACCCCCCTGCTTGCCATTCATCCAATAATTTTCCTATCTGAACGCATCAAGTCACAGTAGCAGTTAACCGTGTCAGAAACATTGTTTACTGCTAAAATAAAGTGAAAGAGAAGATGAAAACAATTTAATGACTCCATATATAATCACCGAAAATGTCACAATCAACAAAAGTGCAAAGACAAATGCTGAAATCGTTGATGGCAGTCATGATTTTATGCAAACAGTGTAGTATAACTCCTATTATGACACATTTCTTTGGATAATTCATCGCATTCATCACAGACAACTGTTTCGAACTTCATCAGATGTAAAATAAAATTTCAATTATATTATATCTCAAAGTTGAGTTTTACTCCAAATTCTTTGAAGGTTATATCAAAATAAGAAATATTTTAGCCACTATCAACAGATTTAGATTTCAGCAAATTTGGAAATATGATGGAAGAGGAAATTTGAGGTGTGCATGAGCTGTTTATGTATGCAACTCCTGGCAAACAAGAATGTAAGGAATTTTAAGAACCCTTCCAATGCAAGTACGCAGGATAAATGCGAAAGTGTGCACTGTGAAAGGTAGAGAAAGTGGGAGAATAAGAATATATATGGAGAAACTATCCATCACTTTGCCTGTCACAAAGTGCATCTAAGTCAAGTGCGAAGAATAGCTGGATGACAAGAAAGACTTCATTGTTCCGATATAGGGCCAAAACTTGCGTGTCGCAAATATTTCACATTTTGCAGGCTCGTTTTGACCGCATGCCGACCAAAATCATTATTCATCCCTTTTGTGATACTATACTTCCAACATGAGTGCAAAGAATAAATGATCGAGTAATTAAACAAACATGATCCACAAGCGTATTCTGCAAATATTCACCAACAATAGGTCTTCCATATGTTAACCTGTCCAACAAAGAACTAACTTCCATTCAAAGATCATGGAAAACAATTTAGCACAAACTAAAAGTTAGATTTGCATTAAGAAAGAATCATTTAAGTATATATATATACATTTCCCAATACTAATATTATTTATTGACTAACTTTATCTAGGTTAAGGTTATAAAATAAAACCTGAAACATTTTATCCGCAGTCTAATGTTTATAAATAGGACCAATGCATCATTTCCATTGCTACAATATACAGTTATATCATTTTTTCAGAATTAATTTCCCTATGTCATATTTACACTAAATGTTTGAGCTCTCCCCATGTGACTGTATAAAGGAATAATATAAAAATACACATTACCTGACACTTTCCATCGATACACATATCGAGTGATCCCTCTCTGCATGGTGTACCATCCAGCACTTTAGGATAAAGTTGAGCCACCAAATTTTGGTTCTTAGCACGACAAGTCAGCGAACAGGGGTCTTGAGGATCATAGTGGGGTTCCCACTCGTAAATCTTGCCATGGTAAACTGTGTTGTTGTAAGCAGCACACTGCTGAGCTCGGAAATCCTGTTGGTCTGGACATGGCTAAAACGAAATAATATTATACTGTATTATTATCACATACTATTATTATTAATATAATATTAGATGAGACCAATTCTATAACAAGCTCAATGTACCAATTTATAAAGTAAATAAAGTATACAACCAAAGATTTTTCAAGTTATGTAAAATGTTAGACACCTCCCCTCTATAACTGTTAATCCTTGAAAAGTTAGACTATACCTATTGCAATCAAAAAAGCAAACCAACTAGCAGATTTTCCAGGAGAATAAGCATCCTGTAATCCAATGATAATTTTGCATCATAAAGCTCCTTGTATTTTTTGAACAACTCCTAGAAATTAAAATGCTCCGAATGAGAAAACAGGTCATATTTGGTAAATGTTGCGTGTCTTGCATACTTTAAACTGTGGGTTTATATAGGATATGCAATAGCAGCAAAATTGTACGAGGTTCTGGTATAGGATGAGGAATAGGGTCGCAGATGAACGCTTCTGCAGACTGTTTCGTATACCAGAAGCATGCATACACGAAATTGCAGTTGTCAGCAACAATGACTGCAACTGCAGGGAGTGGTTCCTCCTCCTCCTCCTTCTACAAATGCCAGCCGTTTATTCCTCCACCCCCTATATACCAAGAGTATATCTTTCCGGTATATATGCGAGCTATGGGATGGTTTGGCCCAGGCGCATTGCGTCCCTCTTTTGGTCCAATCCCCCAAAATGAACGTCCAGACGCATCTATGAATGTCAACTCTTTCTAGTAATCTGTGCCAAATAGATTGACTATAAAAATAAACCATGATAAATTCTCGTAATGTTGCTGCACAAGAAACTGTAGTCTGCCCCATAGAGATACATGATGTCACCTAATGCTTTCTTTACAATAGCAATGCTCCTACAAAAGCTCAGATGAAACATAATTTGTTGTAGAAATAACCATACATTACTTTATTCTTTTAACAATGGCCTGCTATTTTGAATGAGTAACGAAGAAAGTTTCAAATGAAACACGAGTTTGGAAAAATAGTGTATTTAACCAGCAATGGGTCCCATATAGCTAATCGAAACTTATTTAAAGAGTGGTATATTTATGTTTCATGTTATTTTACCTGTGTACTGCATATTCGGTACCGAATGCTTTCTCCTCTGCAACCTTGCCTTGCATTACACCTCCTAAGTTGATGACTTGCACCACCATCACAGGTTCTGGAGCAGGTTGTCCACTCACTCCAAGCTGACCATCCCTCATCATAATTTTCAGACCGTCTTTGAGGCTGTCGAACATTTTCCTGCAACAATAAAACAAATTATTACTTTAATATCACCTTCCTATATTAATGAACTAAGCCCAAACCCACTTTTAATGTTTCAGATGCTACTTTAACAGCATGCACTTAGTAGATTAAAATTACAAACACAATGGAAACATGCAAAAATGCTAAACAATTAAACTATGTGTGTGCTCAGAAATATTGAAGTTGTGGGCAGCAGAAGTTTTCCATTACAAATTTACAAATTGCAGAACTGAAAAACGAGTAGTTTGATTTTGGTCCAAAATATGCTGGTTGTTGGTCTTGTTGGCTGTGACCACTTCTTTTAAATATACGAGAGCTCATAAAACACTCACTGGGGTGCTTTTTAATCCAAGAGTGTCAACAACCCAACCCAGCCTTGTGGAAGATTGATTTAAAGTGAGTTATCATTCTATCGTCTTGGAGAAAATGCAGGCAAAACAATTCTCTGTAACAAAACGTTAAGGCAACCCAGGGAATGCAAAGCAAGAGAAAAATAATATACACAAACAGTAACAAAAACGTTGGCCCCAGCTAAATTAAATGTCGGTTGAATATCTTTGAAACTTCTAGCAGCAATAAAGCAATTAAGACTAGGAAGCAATCCATCCTGTGGCTTGATTAAGTGTTGCCATGGCAACTGTCATCCTCGATCTCTCATGTGTAGAGAGTCTAATTCAAAAGTGAATATATAAATATATCTTATTTAATAAAGTAAGAAATTATAAAAGTTTCAACTAGATGCAATTAAAAGATGGTTGTTTATAAAGAAACAGGATTAAAAATATTATATGCCTGGGCTGCAATATTGCAGTTTTTTAAGCTGAATAAAAATGAAACGCATCATACATGCATGTACACTAACTTACAAGGATTGACATTCATTGTCCACGTTTTTATATGCACCAGACCTAGAATGCAAACTTTCTGCCTAAATTCTGCATTATACAAATAAATTTATTTACAAATAACTAAGTGAAAAATAATGAGATTCAATTACAAAATGTTCATTAATTTTTGCAGTATGTTACTATAAACAGAAAAATACAATTGACACTATATTTGAGCATTTCTACTGAATGTAATTTAGCATTTTGCATTTGAATGTAAAAATTTGACATTTAAATTTTACACTTAGGCCAAATATTCTACAATTCTACAATATTCACATTTTACAACTGAATTTACTGGCACCTTATCATTACAGTCTAGCATATACCTACTATAAAATGTTAGTTATTGAGCCTCAAACATGAAGACATTGGAGGAGAGAAAGCCTGTGGCGAATATTTTCCCCGCATCATAATTTAATATCCTCTAAAAGGTGATCATAAAGTATCGAATCTATATAAGGCGAGGTTGCCCATGACCCCAAGGGGTCAGCACGAGCCGACTAGCATTTTGCAACAGATTACAGAGCAGCACCAAACTCGAAATGACGTAATTGCCCCCCTACAACAAATTCCCCTCCTCTGGGTGGAAGTGGCGACCTGCACTCAATTAGGATTCAAATCGATAATCACTGCTATAACTTTATTACAAAGTTTGGGTGGGTGCAGTTTCAGGACCTATAATACCCAAACAAACTTCTATAATTTAGAACACTTATTCAATAATACAGTTTGCAATTAATATTTTGTTATTTATAGCATTTATTATACAAGGCTAAGTAATTGTATTGTTAGCCCTACATTAATTTAAATTTTCCCCTCTTTAAATATTTATAACTTTTAGTTGCTATACTGAATGCATTTCAGAAAATTGACAGTTCAATATTGTTCAAAAATGAGGGAAGGGTTCAGATACGGTTGGGCTTCCTCCCACACCTTTCCTCATCTGAAAACCTAGCTGTCAAAATTTGAATTATCTAAAAGCACAGATTCGAGCATAGTTCACATTGAGTACGCATTATCGATTTGACCTGAAAGTGAAAGGGTTGAGCATGGGTTGGCAAGTGAGCAAGTTTGGCCAATTTACAGTTACTATACTAGACAGACGGCCTGTAATACTCATCATCATCATGCCTAGATATCCCCCTATATAACCTACTTTACTTCCTTCATTTTGACTTTAAACCAGAAATTTTCGTCTATCCACATTAGTTTACATTACATTAACTGTGAAGACACATTCCAGTAAGCCTACTTTTACATAAAGCTTGATTTTACAAGACGAAACAAAAAAACTAGTGCTATAACACGTGCGACAAAAGGACATAAACTGGAAATTTATCACACATTGCAAATTCGCTGTCTTCAATCTTGAGAACAAAAAAAGACAAAGTTCTGTCCAAGATATAGTACATGAATGTCGGCTTGAATTTAATTCACTTATTGCTGCTCCAGCTTTAAGTTAGTAATATTGAACATAAAATCCTTGGACAATTGTATGTAGCCTATACCGATAGCATAAAAGCAATTCTACATTTATCAGATTACATACAAAATACCAATTTGCAATATGTATACCACTTCCACAACTTTGAATGCAATAATGTCATATACACTATAGTTGTTTAAACTAATAAGATAATATTCGTGATTAAATTAGCGATTTTCTTTCACAAATTGTAGTATGAAAACCTTCACTGCAAATTATACAATGCATGCTCACTGAATAAATTTTGTCAAATTTCTTCGGATAAAAGGAGCAAAATTTACACATTAATAAAGCCATGATCCACCATTGAGATTTATTTCTATTGGGGGGAGGGGCTTAATCGCATTATCAAAATCTTTCAAATGGAATCCTTTTCGCCATTTTAATTTCACATAGACTATATAATTCAGTTATTCGCCCCATTAAATTCATTCCTATATTTTCAGAAAAGCATCTTTTTATATCAATGGTTTTTTATCTTGCTGAATCTGAAACAATAATTTAGGTTTATTCGAAAAATCTATCCAAATGATTTAAAGTATGAAGCTCTCTAAAGCACAACTTTTATTTCAAGGAATAAAACAGGGAAATAACTGATATCACAATAATACATTGCATAATTACATTAAGGAGTGAAGGTCAAATACAAGAATTAATAGCTCAAGATGTGAATAGTATGACAACTCATTAAAGTCAATTTGAATTGTGATATATGTAGTAAATCAAGTGAGAAAACAATGTCCTGCGATTTTTGTGATGACACATTTCACTCGCACATAGATTATTAATTAGAGTGTATATGTGTGTGAAGTCGGCCATGTAGCTTGAATGTTTCAAACAAATGCCTCACATTACTCAGCATGAGACGCAACTTGCAAGAAGCAATACTTTATGTTCGCAGCCACACCAAGTCATAAATCCCTTTTCTATTCTGAACACACATCTAACTCATATTCATTGCCAACTCTGATATAAATGCCAATTGCTCCGATTTCAAATTCGTTCCGCATTTTGCTCACTCCCAATACAAAACTTTGGCCCATCCCAACATTAGTGTACTTTTTATAATACGTGTTCATAAAACATGCTGTTGGAAAAATAGTATGATGATTTGCATATACAACCATTTAGTCCAAGTACCATGGCCAAAACCCCTTTTTTATGCTCATGTTGATATGTGATGTCTAGACTATAATTTATAGCATTTGTTGTAAGCAATCATCATTGCAAATAACACATATCTGCTGAATTTGATACAATATTAAGGTACCTACCATATAATAAACAAACTAGGGCACAAGTGAATTACATAACTACACAAATCAGCATTAAATGATGTTCAATATCTAAAACTTTATTCACATTCTTGTAGGAGAGAAAATTGAGAAAAATATGAAAGAAGAATTAATTGTTTCAATCATTAATTAATTCACATTATAGCAGGTTAATTTTAATTATACTTAATGAAGAAATAGTATTGAGTAGTCTGATCAACTAAATAAATGGAAAGAACTAAATTTAGGGTTATATACCTAATGGTTGGATTATTATTTACATTTACAGTGAAACATATTATTGTTGAGGCCTGCCAATTTTGGTAAATTGAAAAATATCACATTTAATTTTGAAGGGTTTAATGGAAACTGAAGAAATGATTGTGCAATAGTATTTATTAATTTTAACAAGTGTAAGGAACAATTAAGTGTCTTAAATATGTGCATGAAGTTGTAAGAGAGGATTCACAAATATAATGTTATGAAATATTATAAGTGGTCATACAAAGCACAAAAGTTTAATTTTTATCATTTCCTATATGTAGTCTATACCTATAAAGACATTCCTGTAACCTTGCTTTAAATAAAAGCAGATTTCTGGCTAAAACCAACTTCTACACTGAAAAATGGCCGTCGTTTTTTATATATAGAAGCTTCAGTAGGGAGAAAACAGTCATTTGATCGCTTGGGACTCTCTTGGAAACTTTTTCCCAGTTTGGCAAATAAACGACACCGTAAGGAACAGCAATAAAAAGTTGGGAAAAAACGACTGTCCGACAATCTGACATCTCCCACGATGTATACAGCACGTATTCAAATATATAACTTTAGAGCTGGTTTTCTTCACTAAAGAAAGTATATGTTGAGGGGTCAACTGAATGCAGGCTAAATAAATAGTGTGAGTAACGTATGGTATAAAGGATTTTATGCAACAGCATTAGAAAAAAAATATTTCAAGCTCTCACTCGCATGCTCAAAATGCCTGCGTGAGCTAATAAGTTTTCCAATCTTTCTGCAGCACATTTATCATGTCATAAATAGTTATTCAAAGCACAACTCATGTCGTGATCATAAGAAACATAGCAAACAAATATGAAATGTTCAAATATTCTGCTAGCATTTTGTACATCCTTTTCCAGTAGTACAAAGTAGTAACAACCAGCTGTACGACCACCATGAGTAAAAAATATATACACTTTTTATTTTTACAAACCATAATTTCAAACCATAAATAGGAACTTTAACCAATAATTCGTCAAAAATGACAGTGTATATGGATAAACGAAATGAAGTTGTATATTCTACCAATGTATTCATGTGTAATACCGCAATGCAAATTACAATACATAAAGTAGAATATCAAAACATATTGCATACAGGGATTTTGCAGTTGGAATATTTTTGATATAATAATTTGAGCAAAAATGTTGAAAAATTATGATACCAATAAATATATGCAGGAATATATATTTTAATAAAAATGAAAATTTTCAAAAACAATGTTACATTTAATCGAATTTGCAAACTTTATAATAGAATTAACCTGAAATAGTTTAAAATTATCATGGAACAAACTTTTGGTCAGTTACTCCGAGCATCATTACACACTTTAACATGGCGATTACCTCTCTTAATTATTATAGGTAATATACATAAATGTTTTTCTTACCTGTCCATTGTGATCACTGCTGTCTGAAAACTGCCTGGAGTAATATTGTCCAGACTTGAAACCAGATTCCCTCAGTCTCTTTGCAGTCACACAATGGGCCTATTAAGTGAAAGAAAGATTACAGCACATTAGGTAAAAATTGCCTGCAAAACATTCTGATATTCCAGTCGTAAAATGAGAGAATCTGTGCAGAGAACGAATATAAAATCCGCAGTAACTATTTCACATAGGATACTTGAGAAGTTAGAGTAACAAAACGTGGCTTAGAAATATCTAACTTTTTAAAAGGCAACATTGACGTTTAATCGCACAAGTTTGGCCCACAACAAAAACGGGTTTTACGATCATTTTTATACGCATTATATTTTTAGCAGCTCTTGCACAATATTCCGCTTTGGCTAAAATGTTGCAACGTCTTGGGGTTTAACAGCGACCACAACCTTCTTAAAGTGCCACATTTCTCATTCTATCACGATATAAAAAAAGGAGAGAAACATTCGGAGAAGAAGAAGAAAACTCACAATCCTCCATGTGTGTGTATACTGTACATGCGAGCTGAATTTTAATACGCTCGAAAAGCACTCAAATTTTACTGGATACATTCCGAAAAACAACGAAACAGGAAACTTCTGATACGAGAGAGGAAACTTTTTTTTACAACATATTAAATATACAAGATGAAAAGAGCAATATATCGCTAAGGTGAATCACTAAATCCCACCATTTATGATTTATTGAAGGAAATGTTTAAAATCAATGCTCGTTTCCCGGCTTTCTTTCTTGTCAATCTAGCAAGAAACATGCCTGAATAACAAATATACACGAGTGCTACTTGCGAATTACCATATAAAATATTCAGCATCTGTGTACCTAGATGCTGAATATATGTGGAGGAGAAAATCAAACTTTTGTTTCCCTTCACTAGCTAAAAGCAAACAATTTAAAATATCATTTAATAATGATTTAAACATGGATTTTATATTAATAGGTGTATGCGTATTAAATTAATTTAACAAAGATTCAGTGCTATTTTCATGAAGTTATAAAGCATTTTCTTGAGTTTAACATACATATTGTATAACCTCATGTTACAGCTCCACTGCTCCAGTTCCTCTATTAATAAATTTACGAATAAATTTAATATTATACAGCAATGGTATAGAAACAGAATGAAGACGATACTAAACCAGTCTTGACATTGATGTCCGTTTGAAGAAAGTAGTCGTAAAATATGTTGACAGTTATGATATAGAATAACTTTTTTATAAGCATATCACTCTATATAAATTTTAATTGCATTAACCATAAGGAAAAACCGATAAGAGTAAATGCAGCCTCAATCATAACCCATATCAAACGATACAAATAAAATGAGTAATGTTAATTCAGTTTATTTATAATTCATTATTAAGATTATCAAAATTTCTATACTAAATTACAATTGGTAGATCAAGGGAATTCTCTAAACTGCTAGAGGACAATTAGTTTCTTAGGGAATTTGAAAACGTTGCCGAATTTAATTACTAAGAGAGCATAGTTGTATTCTTAATTAATTAATTACTTAATTACAAGTGGGAATAGGAGGCAGTGGAGCTAATTTTCACTCAAACAATTTACAAGTGCAGCGATACAAGTGCGAAATTACAGAATGCCACTTTCTTTCTTCTTTGATTCCCCAATTAAAAATAATATAGCCTTGTCAATGTCATGTTTTAATAAAAAGCTTTCTTAAAAACGTTTATATCGATTTTCATTTCCAGCTATTTTGTATAGAGCATTAGTGGGGCAATGAGCAACATTATACCACTGCACTGTTTTCACTGTATAACATTCAATGGTCCACTTGTAAAAAGTTTATATTCGTGATTACAAATGTTATGAATGGCCCATCACTTTATAGTGTATGCAGTGTAAAATGTGGTTTGAAACTAGTCTTAGTTATTGCAGGACTAGGCAAAGCTATAGCTATATAGATAAGATTTGGAAGATGTATTGCTATCAGTTGGCCATAACCATTTGAACGAAATTGTCAGCCAGGGTTTTATAGTATACAAAATGTACGAAATGTGAACAAGGAGAGAAACGGGGGCATGTCGGGGTGGCAGAGGTTATCTAAGTAGGTGCCATCTCACCCACGCACGAATAATGTCTCAACACAAGAAGGGCAACTCTAAGGTGAACATGTGAAAGATGCTGAATAAGGAAGAAGCACCCTCAAGCTTGACTATAGAGAAACTTCACATGACATCCGTGGTGACAAACGACCTGTTTGCACCCACTCACCAACATGCCCAAATACACTTGGAAATCTAGGTGCATACTATACAGATAAGCAACTTTGCCAATGTCACAGATTGGTCGAAGCTAAACTTTGAGGGAAAAAAAATATTCTTGTTCCTTTCTTCAACAAAGTAGGAAATAATGACAGTAAATCGATATATTTTTTGAATTCTGCAGGCAGACGTTGATAATTGAAAGTTTGACTCTTGTTCAAAGAGCAATTTAATCCATCAGAGGAGAGAAACTTGCCCTGGGTGTCTCACTCGGAATTAGCAAGCAGTTATTGGCACTAATATCCTTGCTAAAGCCCAGCAAGATTGCAGATGACACTCACATTATTCGCTGATGTCATGCAATCCAAAAAAGAATTACCACAATACGTGTTCAGAATTCAAAACAAGAAGCTATAAACATTATGTAAATATTTCAATGAATAACCCAAAATTCAAGCAGGATATACAGGCCAATCAAGTCATTCATTTTCTTATGCTTTTTGCTTATAACTGAGGTTAAAAAAAGTTGATACTCACAAAATAATAACAAGAAAAACAACAATTAAAGGTGAACTGACAGGGTTTTGTAAGGTACCCTGATAATTGGTTTGTAAGTAGCTATGTGTGTGTCTTATACACTGGTGCAACCAGAAATCCATTACAAATTAAAAAAAGTTATACGCGTTTTACCGAGAAAAGCGTTTGTATGGTTTCTATGGAAAAGGCACTCAGAAAGGTACTGACTTTCGAACAACTGAGCCACCGCTGAGCGTATAACTTTTTTTTCAATTTGTAATGGATTTCTGGTTGCACCAGTGTATAAGACACACACATAGCTACTTACAAACCAATTATCAGGGTACCTTACAAAACCCTGTCAGTTCACCTTTAAATTCCAATCAATTCAGTGGGAAGGATGTTGCTGTCACTTTCTGGTACAAAGGATTTACATATTAGAAGCAACTTACACCTCTCCTGGGAAGGTGTACACCACAGTTTATGAAACACTGGTTTCAATTACACATAATATAAGCAGCATCTTTATTAAAAAGAGCTAAAATAAAAATTGAAATATGGATTTACTCCAATTTTCCATTGCATAATTGAAACATGTAAGATAATAGAGTCAAATGTAACAAATTATGCTGAATTGACTTATTTTATTTAATACTCTTCTGTCATCAGTTCTGTTAGCCAAACAACATTTCATTTTATACGTTTATGTAATTGCAGAGTTTCCCTTTGGAGGAGAGAGTAAAAATGCCATTATATGGATTCGTGACTGCAAAACTGTGGTGTCAGAGGTGAACGACACAAGTGTTTACGTTTGGAGTCCGTCTCAAGATGTGATTTTCGGCACAACTTTTGTCTGCATGCACGCACAACAATCTGCACATCGTCAGCAAAGCCATATGTATAGTAGGCACATGAGGTTGTTCATGAGTTCACAAGACTCCCCTCCAACAAAACACTGCGTTAAACATGTAGTCTAACTAATGCTTGAGCATTTGCTTTCATGAAAAGAGACAGAAAAGAAAGAACACTGCAATTTATTTATAAGCCCATGTCAACAATAATAACAAGTTACCAAGTCACTTTTTGCAAGATTTCCACTTCTGGTATTGTTGCGTAGTGAAGTCGTGAGATTAAAATGAAGCAGCTTATGTATCTCCAAAACACTATGAATATACACTTTTTTAAAAATAAAAGTTTATATCATTTCTCTTGGAAACATGCTGGGATATAAAATGTTGTGATCATTTGTATTTTTTATATTTTCATATGAGGAATTTTATCCAAGTCTTTTGTGCACACATAAGTCACAATGGTTTTAGAGTTTTAGTGGAAATGAAAGAGATATACATAATGACATGGGCTTATAATGTAATTAGTCTAATTAAAAAGCTAAGGATGTTTGCATGTTATATAGTAAGAAACATGTGCCATAAATTGGGGAAATGTACAAGTCTTGCGTTAGCACTCTCGCAATGAAGCTTTGTGATGTGTCAAGAGGAAGAAACATTATTAGTTTTACATATAAGTAGTATAGCAGGGTCATACAGCGTAATGACGTCACATCCGGTTCCGGTTTAGGCCACGCCCACTTCCGGTTTAGG
>JAQFZQ010000392.1:0-34877 GCA_034696005.1 Glomeris marginata | reverse complement strand
GAGCAGCGCCGATTTTCCGAACACCTGTTTCAAAATCTCGGAAAAACATTATTCGTCACCAACCACCCACCGACGCGTGTGATTCCGCCTTAAACATTGAAAACCTTGTACTGAAAATAACAATTAATTATATTAATCAACAGGTCTGAAGGCTATCTTTGCCTTCCGAAGAAATACGCCACTTGTTTTCCCGAAGCGATGAGGAAGTTGCTTACCGGCAAATTCAAGTGAGTTGTATGTAACCTATTGGAAACAAAGTATTGGTTAGTTCAAACTGTACTCACTAAATACCTGAAATGTTGCAATTTTACCCTGAAATGAAGATGGACATGGAGGCAGAGAATCCGCGTAACCGTGATCGGAGAGAGATCGTACGATCCTCCCATCGAGCTCCACGACCAGCAACTCATGTACCCTGAATACCGGTTCATGGACTGTCTACAGGAACAGCATCCGGCATCAGCAATGCAGAGCAAGTTGAATAAAGGGGATACGAGATCACCTAAAGTCCGCATCCTGCCAGTCTTGTCCCTCAATGAAGTGTTCATCGGGGAATCACTGTCCTCTCGGTGAAGATTTCAAGAATTTCGTATGCGATGTCGCACTCGGTCTTCGAGTTCATCAAGCACGAGATTCCAAATTGAAAGTTTGTACGTTTCCAATAGGGTCTCTTATTACGAGATGTCCACTGATGGCGGAGATTGGATCAAGCAGAAGAGTTCAGGGGTCACCATATCCACGGGAACAGGAAGCTCATCTTGGACGTTTAACATCAGTAAACTTACGCCGCAGTGCGTCGAAGATCTAATAAATATTGGTTAGCGCAAAATACAAATGCAACCCTTTGGTATATACTTACAGTCAAACTTCGATAACTCAAACTCCTTGTTTTTCTTTCCCTGCCAAAATCCCTATACTTCCCATGTTAAAAGTTTTCTATAACTCAAAGTTTCGATAACTCAAATTTTTTACCGTTTCCCTTGAGCTATCGAAGTTTGCCATAATAACAAGCAATTTGTATGTTAATATTTATCTCCGATAGTTTCTGATGAAACAAAGCTCAAATTGCCAAATGATACACAATTCGTCCAGAGGGTGATGTCCAGATTCAACAGCTCCCTTCTCTTCGACCCGTCCGAAAAGAAACTCGCGTACACCATCCGCGATCCGGTTTATGGAGGTAAAATTTCCCAAATGGTGCACAAATCTAAACGTTATTCACACCATTTCTCTTATTTAAAATTACAGCATCCATGTTCGTCAATAAACCACGTGGATTCGCAAACCGGTAAGTTGCAATGTACTCCTCTTAAAGCTGCGTTCAACTTTTGTGATCTTTACATGCTGGTGCCTTCTGGAAACTCGATTATAGTAAAATGCTACAGCAGGTCTGATGTATTTACATTAATTTGGTTTCTTGCAAGGTAAAGATGGGGAAAATGACAGTGTGGATCTTGTTATTTTTGTTGCAGCATCGAAATCAAGTCGAGGTGCTTCGACGCGTGTCTCGTTATCGATGGAGGATTGTCTTTCGCGTTCAACGATGGAACCAAAGCCATTTTTGACATGCATGAAAGTGATGCCCTCAAGACCATAGTCTTAGATGAAGACGATTAAAGCAATTTTCTTTAAAAGAAATAGTTATCGAACACTAAACTTGTATTCAGCGTATCGTCGTTCAAGTGTAAAGTACGAAGTGTTAGTTTTTCATTCCATGTGACAGCTTTGTAAGCATGACTTTTGTCACTATTTATTACATATATTTGAGCACACACTTCCCTAATGAGGGTTATTATCATTGGGACCAGAACTTGATTGGGACATAACGCATAAGTTCATCGCAGGAATATGAAATCGTTGCCTTTTATATCGATACGATAGTTACGAAAGAAATTGCGGCATGAGAACATTTGTTTATACATATTGCCTTAACTGGAAATTATCTAAAACTAATATCACAATCTGGTATAGATAGTTGCTTGTACAAAAACGTTAAATATATTCTATAGTTTCAAACCCCCTTTTCAAACAATTATGGCAACATTGCTGCAATCGATAGGCGGATTTTGCAACGGAACAGAAGACCGCCACCCCGTTCCAAATGCTAGGATGGCAATGGCATTTTCCACAATATTAACAGTTTACGAAAGGTTACAGTTAATAGGTGCCAGACGAACAAATTAGTTATTTACCCTGAGGGTGTTTTATGCTTTTGCTTATTTTCTCCTCTTCGGCAAGTTGGCCCCGGAATGAGCTCACTTTATCTGCGGCAAAATACAAAAACTCAGCGATGCTCCACTGAATAATTTCAAACTAAATCGCCATAAAATACCTTTAAATCTAGATAATACTTCGAGCTTTTCGGCTAGAAGATCCTCCAACTGCTGCACGTACGCTGCAAATAAACCAATTATCAAGATCCTTGCATCGCAACTCAAATACAGATGTTTACGTACCATCCACATCGTAATCTACTTCATTGGACATGGACAACAGACTTGCACCCATGTCCATCCATTTGCTCATAGCCTGCGTAAAAAGATTGCAACGTAATAAACTTGTGGCTATGCAATGAACACGTGATGCAAACCTCTTGCACATTCTTGTGAGCATCCAACACCTCTTCTTCCATCTCCTGAAGGTGCGAAACGGCCTCGTGGAAATTGTAGAGGTCAACCGAAAGTTCTCCTTCCTAAAAGCATGCAGTTTCAGTTAAGTTCCACTGCACACTTTCAAAATGGATGCACAATATATTTACATTCATGGAGCGGAGCTGCGCAAGATCATCATCTACAGGAGACCCAATCTCCATGCCCTGAATTCCATCATCGTATTCTCCAGTTGGAGAATTTTTAGCTTCGGTAGGATCTTGAGCACCATATTCTTTCAATCTGCAAGTATCATCATATATAAGCTAGAAATGTTACATATGGCAGTAAAATCTCTTTTACCTGTCCGCGTAACGGAGAGTATTAAGCGATAACTCGCAAGACGACATTCCCGGCGACACGGTAGCAATCTGAAACGACAAACATAATTTACATACATTTTAAATACATTAAAAGGGTGTCTACTAAACTTTCATTTCAAAATACCAGTATATTTTCAAGGATATTTATAACTTTTTCCAAGACACAAAATACATATTTTGAAAAATAGTTGTATAACAATCCACGTTAATCCCTTCAAAACTGATGAATAAGTGGAATGAACCATCGAATTTCAAAAGTCTCATGCTTAATTGGTATTTTGTTCCAAGCAAATTAGAATGAATACAAACCATGCAGATCCGAGTGTTGTCACCGAGAAATGAATCCCGGAGTACTTGGGTGAGCTTACTGGCCCGAAATGGCAGATGGGCACCTTTACGGCACAACGCTCGGATACATTCCTACAAAATCAAAAACCCAGCTATCATATCAGTAGTTTTACGGTTTCGAACTGACAATGTACTCCACCTTTAGGGCTAGCAAACTTTTATTGATTTCAGCTCCTTCCATGCGTGTCTGTCGGTTTGTACTGATGGTGTCGGCTCCTCTTTCATTCCCTGATGCAATACCGATCAGTTACCATCTACAAAATCGGCAATCTCTTGTATGCTACAAACTTACCGGCCAAATCAATGAACGAGAACTTCCCATGCAACCGTTTTGTTGTTCTATTGATAAAGAAATATGAAAGTATGGTACAACAGCGTAGTAATAACCAAACGTTGTTTCACCTATTTCTCAGGATCAACTGAAACACCGCATGCGACCGTGATGAATGCTGGTTAGCCGACGTTTGCCCCGAAGTCCTGCATCAGAAATATTTCATTATTATATTATCAATCTTAATACTACATCGAAATACCGTACCGGACATTATTCCCGTGCTGTATCAGAGCCAATACATCCTGCATGCAATCGGTAACATTCTCCAGCAATCCCAGAAGCTGAGTCTGCTGTTTGCCATCTTCAAGGATGCGGATCTTCTTCTTTCCGTTAAGTAAATCGAAAACCTTTCCGCTATAAATCTCAAAGAAGCTGGCAGACACAACTAGGTCCAACTGTCGATATCGAGGAGACTTCAGCAACTTGAACACGTCATTTGCTGCCAGAGCGTAAATCCCTTTCGTGCAATCCTGTGATTTGCCGTTAAAGTCACCACCCATTGTCTAATTCAAGAAAATAAAGAAGTACATTTTTTACTTATCAGAGAATTTTGGGACATTATTCAAGAAATCATTACATGTGTTTTGCCGCTGCCGGTTTGACCGTACGCAAAGCACGTGGCCATGCCACCATCAAAGATTGTTTGGACAAGTGGCTTAGCCGTGAACCTATTATGAACACACCAGGTTCATCAGTACAATGCTTGGTCAACAGATTACAGTCCCACATGGTTTACTCACTTGTACGTCAACTCGTTCGTGCTCGATTCATCAAACGCACAATCAAAGCGGAATATCTGGTTATCCAAATATTTAGTCAGGTCCACTTTAGTCTTTGGTTCATGAACCACAACCAATTCCTTGTTTGGGGCTGTGATGACATCTACCTCCTTCCTTGCCAGCTCTGTGTTAATTATAATTAGTAAATGCAGCGTTAAAAAAAACTAATTAACTTTCCATATAAGTGTAATTGTAAACCTTACCTTTCTTGTTCAGCGGCCGCTTCCGAATACATACAAAAATTTGCCTATCATCAATCACATCTCCTTCATTTATCGGTCTGAAATCAAGAGAGCCGCGATATTCACGGATCATGGCCAAAAATTCCCAGTTTGGATTGCCGGGATCAAGGTTCATCAGCTCCTGCTTCTGGGCCTTCTGCTCGGCTTGTCTGGTCCTCCTCTCCTCTCGATTCTTCTTCAACTTCTCCACTTCTTTAACCACATTTGACCTTCTCCGCACTGTTTTAGGTGTAATAACGTCAACACAATCAACACTTGCCCTCATACACTAAGTCAACAACCTCGTATACCGCAACACTTTACTTACAAGCTGGTACACCACTGTCTTTCTGGATATCGATGACTGATTTATTAGGCATGGGTGTAATCTGGGCCTGTTGTTGCAGGGGCAACACGGGCACCGAGGGTTTGATCTCCGAATGTCCATTCTGCGTTGGCACACGAAGCACGGATGGTCTTCCCCTCACTGAACCTGTATCCAAATAAACACCGAGACGTTTTCAATGCAAAATATATATTAATTTCAATACATTTCAAACGCTTTACCTTTAATATTCTGAATTGTGGGAATCGAAACGCTTGGTCTTCCGATAACTTGCTGCTTACAAATTGCACGGGAATCCATTGAAGTAAAATTGCCTGTGTATTAGTGTACCAAATGTGCAATAGTTTACCTTGTTTGGCACAACATCCCGTGGGACATTGCGCACTAATTCAGGATTCAAGGCCAGGATGGAGTCAAATTCGATCTGTGTGAATACAAAATCGATATTGGCGTTATTGATTAACAGTCACCTGCATCTCCCACAGAGCAATTATACAATGGAAACGTCGATAAACATTGCCTAAAATAACCCATAACAGGGAAAACAATACTTTCCAATACGAATGTTAATCTAGATTCTTCTGGCAACTTTACTTTAGATGACACATTAATAAAAAGCCAGCATTACACTGCATCTTAATACAAAAAACCTCTCAAATGCTTCATTAAATTGGTAATTACACTCGTGAGATGAGCAAGGGTCGTGGTGGAAAAAAGGATAAGCTCCATTAAAAGTTAATTGCAACATTAATGAATGCAATTTCCTGGGTATAATACCTCTTTTCCCTTGGTTTCACCTCCTTCGGACCATTCTACGGTCACACTTTTGTTCTCCAAATTCACCCCGCTTACAATTGCTGAGTGAACCCGTCCTGTAACAAGGAAACAAGTGCCAAAATCAATCGCCTTTCTTCACACGCATAAACATTTCATCATTCTAATGCATCATTCCACAACTGAAATAGCAGGCATACAACATCACAAATGCCAAACAACGGTCATCAATTACGAATAAAATCTAAGGTCAAGGTAGAGCGAGTGTTTAGTCTGTCAAAAGAGAAATGTTCAATGCGACATTCAATGGAAAATGCAGCAGGTGAAATATATACTGCCAAGCTGCAGGGTTGAGCCAAGTAATGATTTTATCTCCATGGAAATGATAGCATCAAAATCAAACAAATGGATCTGAAAAAGTGAAAATTTTTATGATTATAAACAATACGATTATTTAGCTTAATCGTATCAAAACTTACTTGGTTCTTATTTGACAGAAAATATAAAATAGACAATATACAGTACTTTTTTATAAAAATAGTCCTGTCATATATTTTTTTAAAGATTATTGTTTGTTTTTCTGGATTATGTTTAATGGTTGGCTTTTTAAAATTGTATTAAGACATTTTGAAATCAAATACTTTTTACAAATGCGACCATAAAAAATAAAACATACAAAGCATGACAAGTTTCACTTTGCTTACATTTTAATTCACAGATTGAGCAATGGATTTAGCATGGTCACAGACAAAACCAGTTTGCCAGCAACTTCAGGTGACTCATTCCATGTTTTGTATTTTTTTTATTCTTTTCACTTTTTTACTGACATAAATGGTAGTGTATCTGGACTTCTGAATTACTTGGCAGCTGATATAAACAGCACATGTATTTACACATTTATCAGTGTCTTTTCCCAAATGTACCCAGCCCTTATTATATTGGAGTCCTTTCATGTTTCTTTTGAAATATTGGCTCAAATCCAACACAAAAAACCGCAAACCACGTGATACACCAGAGCAAAAAAATAACACTCACATGTATACCACACCTGACTACATGACCCAAATGATAAAAGGGCTCAACACGCGTTATTAATCGATAACGAGCAAAAAAGTGCACAGAAACTGAACTGATAAAACTGAAAATGGGCGTGGTTTCACAATTCGAATTCACAACGGGGGGAGGGATCAACAACAGATGCTCACTTTTCGTTTTGTTACGGATCGTAACCTTTAATAAATAACAGAATACGATCAAATGTAGCTTAACCGAGCTTCAAATGACTTTACCCTGTCAAAATATACGTGGTTTGCCATAACTTTCGATCATACGCTCCTGTGCAACTTTCTTGCAGAGCGCCAGTTACACAAAAAGACATTACGTACGCAAATTATTGTAAAATTTCGTTTATCCTTGGGTTTATCAATCTCAAAAGCAACCGAATGTACGCGAGATAAACCCGATTTAGCACGATTACTATGACGCAAACAAGAGACGACTCCATTTATATTTAATGCGGAATGTGACGGCAGTTTCGATAATGACACGGATCATCCGATACCGCTGGTCAAACTTTCTTGCAGAGAGAACAGCCGTGTGCAACTCCCCCGTAGATATTGCAAGGCGAAAGTTGCAAACGTATCGAACGTCAGCAAGAAAGCTGCGCCAGCGAGATTCCGTCCAACCTAGCCGGTACTATTCAAGTTTAGGCTTACCGTCGGTACGTTTGATGTTTACGTTGACCCCGACTCTGACGCCTCCCCAATTGGAGTCCATCGTTCATTTGTTATCGTTATTTTCAACGAGGGACTTCAGGGAATTCGGAGAATTCTAAACGAAAAATAGCCGTTAGCGCGAGTTCACACGCCTACGTACTTTTGTTGAACGTGCCTACCTTAATTTCGATGAAAAGTTCAAATTTTCGTTGATAAACGATTTACACTGCTACTAGGAATAATACGGAGGATGCAGAGTGGTGTTAGAAGCATATATCTCCAGGAAATAAATCAAATTACATAAATAGACACCGACAGATGAACGACCCGCAACGAACGACGGTTACCGCTTCAACTGACACAAAAAGTCGAACTAGTGTTGCCAAGACGACGTCAATGTTGCCCTGCAAGAACTCGTTGTAAAGCTAGTCTCTATTAAAAAATACAGAATAAATGAATAATAAGTACCGGCATATCGTACCTAACAAACTGCG
The DNA here is from genome assembly GCA_034696005.1 of Glomeris marginata. Lineage (NCBI taxonomy): Eukaryota > Metazoa > Arthropoda > Diplopoda > Glomerida > Glomeridae > Glomeris > Glomeris marginata. The sequence continues at coordinate 26,895 of JAQFZQ010000392.1, read as the reverse complement.
ATCATTTTACACAATTCTCATGTAATTACAACTATTTTTATAATCCGAAAGCTGCAGTTAGCAAATTTTAATTGAAATACTATATTTCTTGTTTGTATCTGGAAATCACTTCCGGAAACGCCAGAGGGCGCTGACTTGAAAAACTCGGAAAGAAGATTGCGGATGAAATTCGAAATAAGAAAATGTAAATAATTTTTGAAAATTTAATCACTGACCTTAATACACTTAATCTATCCTTAATTCATATCATGACCATTTATTTCGTAATTTCCAGGTCTGCAAATAAATGCGTCGCCAACGAAGTTCCCTTTTTGAGATTGTGTCAATTATTGGACAGGATCAGTAAAAGTCATGGTGTTGACAAAAAACGCAATTATTTAAACAAGTTCATCATGTCTTGGAAGAAATTACACCAGGAATTACACGGCAATGACTCTACAACAGTAAAGCCGAACAATCTCGTCTAATTATAAAAATACAACTAAATACATCATGTGTTTATTCATTTTGTGCTTAATTAATTACAGACGGACTCATTTTACCCAGCTATGCGATTAATTTTACCTCAATTCGACAAAGAAAGGGGATCTTATGGCATAAAAGAAGTATTGTATTTCCTGAAAGCAATAGTTGTGTCACAAATTAAATGAAAAAAAAAATAATTCAAATGGAATTTATATAAATATCTATACATTTCCAATTTTTAGACAAAACTTGGTAGAATTTACGTCAAAATCCTGGGGCTCAACAAGAGCAGTGCAGATGCCTTGCGATTACTCAACTTCAAAAACAAGAATGTGCGGACAGTTTAATTAATGTACATAAAGCCAGATAATGTTCTAAACATTAATTCTAATTATTACACAGACTTCAGGAGATTTTGCCAGTATTGCCTACTCAGTTCTCAAGAGTCGCTTACAAAAACAAGGATCATTGTCTATTCTTGAAGTCAACAATTCCCTGGACGAGATCGCCACTAGCTACGCTGAGAATAATCAAAGTAAATATAGTAAAATTTACATTTTAACTTCACCGTGGAAGTTTTAAATTTAACATTGCTGTACATTAGATGAAGTGATCAAACAAGTGACTCGTCTTCTGACCACGACATCTGCCGAGGAGCAGACTTGGATCATCAGGATGATTCTGAAAGAACTAAGACTTGGAATCAATGACAATGCTGTTCTCAATGCTTATCACCCTGATGGGAAAGAAACGTAAGGAAAATGAAGAGTCCTTCTTCATTATATTCATATCTGTGCATTGTTAATTTATATTGGTAATGTCATTTTGTATCCAGGTACAACTTTACCACCAATCTGGAAAAGGTGAGAAGCTAGAAGACAAGTTAGTATTGCTTCAAGATGCTGACAGTAATATTATTCTTGGTTTTAGCTTTGCAGAGTACTTAAGAATCCAGCAATCAGACTTAGCGAGCTCGAAGTTGAAATTTTTGTAGCATTTCGTCCGATGTTAGCAGATAGGATAAATATGAAAAAGGTAAATGGCTAAACTGTGCAAAAGATAGTTTTATAGGCTGCTGTGAAACATGGATTATTTGACAGATTCTGCTGATGATGAACAATAAGCCATTTTACATTGAAGACAAGATGGATGGTGAACGGGTGCAAATTCACAAGTCAGGGGATGATTATAAATATTTCTCCAGAAAGTAATTCCAGTGTTTCACAAGTAAAGGATGGTAACAATGTTGTTATTGCTGTTATTCATTGTTCTAAGTGAATATATTTGAACTTGCATTTGAATGTCAAAAAATTGGAAATAGCAATGAAAACATTCTAGATCACCTGTTTAATTGTTACATCTTATTCATAAGAACAATGTAGCATAAAACCTGCCATTTTCATAGTGGAAACGATATAACTGATGGTTTTGGAGCAAATCCAAATGAAGGTAGTCTGACTCAGTTCATCGCGAGGAGTTTCAAACCTAACGTTGACCGTGTGATCATAGATGGAGAAATGGTTCCCTATAACTCTCTAACAAAATGCAACGGTAATTGTTAATTATTCACAATGAATCTGTTCATTCCCTCCCCTGTTCACTAGTCTAATCATTATGTCATGTTTCAGGATCAAAAGGACAAAATATCGATGTGAAAACGCTGAAACCCGGTGGCGTTTACCAGCCTTGCTTTTATGCTTTTGACATCCTCATGTTTAATGGAAAGGTTCTTAGCACTCGGCCACTCGTTGAAAGGCTTCAATACCTGAAGCAAGCATTCAACGAGACCGATGGAAGGATTCAACATACCAGTCGCCAAGATGGACAAAATAAGTAAACCATGACCTGCAAAAGCAAAAATTACAATTTAGAAAACAGTTCTTAAAGCTTTGTATTGTTTTTACGACAGAGAAGATATGGTGAAAGCTTTAAACGAGGCAATAGACATGCGAATGGAGGGAATTGTTGTTAAAAATCCCGCGTCGGAATACGTACCACACGCTCGCAACAAAGGATGGGTGAAACTTAAGCCGGAGTATATGGATGGTTTAATGGACGAATTGGACGTGCTAATTATTGGAGGATACTTTGGAGAAGGGAGAAGATCTAATATCGTATCTCATTTCTTACTGGGAATAGCAGTGCCATCGAAAACCCCGGGTTAGCTGCGCAACACCTCAATTCAGCAAGGGCTTTTGACTTTAATACGTTCTGATATTTAGGTGAACATCCTGCTGTGTTTCATTCGTTGGGGAAAGTGGGATCTGGATATTCCATGCAAGAACTACATGAATTAAGCCTAAAGCTCACCCCACATTGGGTGATCAACAAGAAGAAAAAGCCACCGCCCAACATAATATTAGCAACTGGACACAAAGAGCAACCTGACCTGTGGATACAACCTTCAAAATCTTGCATTGTACAAGTGAAAGCTGCAGAAATAACGAAAAGTGATAGATTCAAAGTCGGATACACTCTCAGGTTTCCCAGGGTGGAAAAAATCCGATACGACAAGGATTGGCACGAGTGCATGACCATTCCTGAATTTGAAGAGCTGCTAGATGTACGTTTCGTTTTAAAATTGAAATCACCTGATTAAAGCTCTTTCAGAAATGTGAAGGGAATGTCTTTCCTAGAGAGCAGATGGGAAACTTGCAACTCGGCATTTCATCGATGATGACGATGATGCCGATGAACCCCCAAAAAAGAAGCGACAGATCTTGAGGAGTACGGAACCAAAACTTACACTTGCCCCACACATGCAAGGCCTGGATCCTAAAAGCATCATTCACCGTGTTAGTATATCAGGAGAAAACCTAATTTTATATGCAAACTGATTAATTATACCTGGGTTACCCAAATTAGGTAACATCTTTGTTCAAAGACAAGGAATTCTGTGTTTTAAGTGGCACAGCAACCCATTCAAAACTAGATGTGGAGAAGGTTATTGTGGAGAATGGGGGATCAATAGTGAAAAACCCTGGCAAGTATAAAAGCAAAGATTAATCACACATAATTAATGATTGGTACATACGCAACATAAATCTGTGTTTAGGGGACAAAACTTACTGCATAGTGGCCAGCAAACGTAGAACCCATTTAGAGAATATCATCAAAAGCGACTCGTATAATGTGGTGAAAGCAGAATGGGTGTTGAAATGCGTTGAAGAGAACAGCATTTTAGATTGGTGAGTATCACTTCAGGAAAATCCTAGTTAACATAGAAATATTAACTTGCATGACTTTTTCTGTATTGGAGTAATTAATTAATTTTGTATTACACTTTCTGATGTGCAGGCAGCCATCTGATCTCATGCATGCAATACCTATTACAAAAGCCCGTTTGGAAGAAAACTTTGACATGTTTGGTGATGGCTTCACACACAATGCTTCTGTGGAGTCGCTCAAATCTATATTTGCCAAGATTCAAACAAAGGTATACTGTGGCTAGTGTATCTAGTCTCATGGTCTCCCCTTTACCTCAGGCAGAGGTCATATAGTGACAATGGTGCCCATTGTGTCACTAAGTGGATAGTTGTAAGGAAATGGGGAGATCATATTGAGACTACATATTAGAAATGTGCAAAACGATGTTTTGTTCCTGTTTAGGACATTGTTCATCTCGGCAATGAAGTCATTCTGGGGATGAAAGAAAAGTATAACTTTCCTACCAAGTTATTTCATACAGCAAGGTGATACACCTGAGGTTTTCTCATTCTGATGACGTTATACATATGTAATGCATTTATTATACTTATTGTAGGATCTATCTCGACAAGTATGCTATTATCGGAGATGAAAGCAGTCGGATTGGTGCTTCGAGGCTAGATATCCTTCAGTGTGATCTTCAGGCACATGGAGCTACCATTACAACCGACATTGAAACCGCTTCGCATGTGATCATCGACAGCAAGTACGTATTGTTATAATAACACTGGTTTCACGTAAGTTGTATAACCTTGTCTCTAATTTGGATTATATTTCAGAGATACTGAGAGACTGAACGAGCTTCGTTTAATGAGTCGAAACAACGTAGTCACTCATCTCTGGGCAATACATTCAATTAATAATAAAAAATGGATGAGTGAAAAGAATTATCAGCCGTAATAAAACATACAACTCTGCACTCGTACCTCTGTACATTGTCAATTAAAACACTCTTTTGCTGCACGACTACTGTAATTGTTCTCCATTCCAAACAGTTTAAAAGTAGGGCATTGTCTGATTAGCGTACTCCGTTCCAAGAATTCCTCGGCAAACCAACGTAAATTCCGCAACCGTCTCATGAAGTTTCCTTTTGTTGGCACGTTCCCTGTAAACGACCATATTGCAGTGATTGAAGCAATGAATAATATAAAAAATTATATTAGTATAGTGCAAGCCTAACTTAAGGATGAGTCTGGTGTAATGTTCCTTTTGTGCGCGGTTTGCGTGTGATGATGGGAAACCTTCACGATCCAAAAATACGTTCATCCACTGACATAATTTCTCGAAGTACTTTTTGTTGAGTATCAGCAGCATGTCCGACATACTGTCCATTACACCGCGTGGACCTTCACCACCAATGCACTGAATCGAGAATAGTAGACATTATAGTTCAATATTTGTAGTTAATTTTAGTGTGATTCTTGTAATTTTTATAACAAAAATCAACAAGGTAGAACATGCATCTACCGAGTTGATGTACATATTTAGATATATTCACCCTCAATATCTGCTCTACCAGTCTCTCCCCATGAGATGTAACAATATTCGTCATAACTTGCGATTCTTTGCTTTGCGTTATGAAATTCACCTACAAGTGTATTCAAATCCCGTAATTGAAAAGTACTTATACGAACTCTCACCGAATGCATAAATCGCCAATTGTCTTACAATAAATGAAGAAGCTGCTTTCACAACCGGAGTCTCTTGCAGAGACAGTGCAACAATGCCTGCGGTAAATATAAAAATCATTGTGATTCACGGAACAATATGGTGGCAATTCATTAACTCAGGAAGCAGACTCACCACATTGAAACAATGTGTCAAGATCCAGATCACCGTTCAACATAAAAGAAGCGTTCTTTTTCAAAACCTGAGACAGAAGCTGAAGGAATGCTTGAATGATATCGGTGTGTTCCGCGATACCTTGCCCGAAAAGAGTCAACGTCGTGTCCATCATATGTTGAAATGTGATTCTCAGTATGGGTATATGCATTTCATCTTTGCCAAACAGCTGCAATAACTAATGTGTCTCGTATTGAGTAAATGGTGTACAGAAAAATATATATTATGTAAAATTTTAGTGTATACCTGTTTGGTGAGGTCAAGTGTGGAAACTTGGGGCTTCATGCGATGTAACGTAACCATCAGGTTTAGCATGTCTGGCAGCAGAGGACTGCAATCGTCAAGTAGTGTTGACATAGCTTTCTTAAAAAGTTCACATATTGTCTGCAAAATACAATTTTGTGTCAGCAAACCACAACAGAGTTATGCTATGCAAACACGGTTTTTGTTTATAAAGGAGATAATTACAACAATCACACACATACATGTCAACAAGTGTCTGTATAAATCTTGCCTCAATGACTGCTGTATCTTCACACCATGTCAATGCTACTGTACGGATGATTGCCATTATGTTTTGGAGGATGAGCAACACCGGCTGGGTGCGGTCTGTTTTGACTGCACTTAAAAGTAACCTTGCATTCGCTTGGTTCTCATCACTATCTGCATTGTCACTATCCCTCATTTTTGTGTCCAAATTTATAAACAACATGGACAACATCTGCATTGTAACCAGCACCTTTGGTGGGGCATTTGGCCCAGCCTGCAATTACATCGTTAACGGAAACTCTAAAATGCATCAAACTCGCATCAACATTTGAAATTAGTTATACCTTCTGATGGGTATACATCTGCATTTCATGAAGGTAAGGATTGAGAAGCTCTGTGAGATAAGCCATTGTAGCTTTCACCTCCAGAATGGACAATAGCCTGCCAATTGTACACATCAACCTGATCTTCTCACTGGGATTCAGCATGCCACTGCTAAGTACACGCTGAAAATTGAAGTTGAACCGGATAAAAGATAAAGAGAATGGATTGAAATTTTAGTTAAGGACTAGCTGACCTGGCTTTCATTGAGAATCTGTTCAGCGTAAGGCCTCATACTAAGTTGGCAATCCCTGGAAATCTCCCGCAAAGCAACCGTAGCAGCTGGGGCTACCTCACGTGTTCTAAGCCCCATAAGAAGCAAGGGTACAATGTGTCCTAACTGGGAAGGATGCAAGTTCAACCACTCTGCGTAAGCTCCTGCAAGCCAAACAAGTACGTAAGACCATCTTTGATGTACCTAACTTAAATGACAGTTTGTATATATCACACCTATGAGAGATAGAGCTGAGGAAACGACTTTCACATTTGCAAAAGGCATCACTGGCAATGCATCAAACACACGGGGAAGGTAACAACATTCTCCCAAAGCCACACTTTCGGCAACTGCCTCAAAGCCCACAAGGCAAGCTTCCAGCATCTATACAAAATAAGTTTTCATTGGATTGAATGTATTGAACATTTATTTTATGTGTAACAAATCTGTTGTGTACCTTCCAAGCTGAGACATCTTCTCCAGCCTTCTGAACTGCCACAAGTAGATGACGATGCAAGATTTCCAACATTGGTTCGCGAAGAAACTTATAACAATACATCTTCAAATACAATACATAATGCATTATTTCCCAGTTAGATACAAAACACAATACTAACAAAAGAAACCAACCAAAGTGTCTTGAATATCTTGCCTGTAGCATCTAAACTGTTCTTTGTCATCTACAAAGATACCAATAGTTTTAACCAGAACTTTATTACAGCACTAGGTTAAACAGTTATACCAGAATTCCAGTTGTCATAGTCATTATCGGCAGGTAGCATAATTTTCATGAGAAGTACTTCCACTAGTGACACATATACAGGAGTACAGAAAGACCTATACACAGCTTGCTTGTTGGTCTCTGCAGACGTAATCTCATCCTAGGGAAATGGTAATTTACAAAAGCTCCTAACTATTGCACAATCCTGTTACCTTACTTGGAACATGTACCAGAAGTTAAAAACTAATCCACTGCACGATTCTTCAGTTGGGTATTGTCCCGGGGCATTTGTGCATTGCTAGAATTCAATAAACATATACTATAAGTGAATACAAAATTAGTGTAACAATGTATCTTTACAGATGTTGTTGTACCAATATAAGACGCACAATCCTTAGGGCATGGTCCCTATATTCCCCATCTTGTAGAAAGCTTTCGAGGATGAGCCGACAATGAGTTTCTCCGAAATTGGTAACCAGATAATATATGCTATAGCAACGATCCTGCAAATATACATTGTAATATTCATTTCACATATATTCCAAAAATAGCTCCTGAATGAACACATCTTACCATATCCCTAACATGTAGGTACTGAGCAAGCAAATTCTCCAACGAAAGAATTTGCACCATAAGTCTGTGTACTGAAGCAGGATACCTGTAATGTTTATTAATTTCTTAATTAACCACAATGTTTGGTATTGGTTTATAACATGGGAACAGAAAATACCTGTGCACATCCTGATGGCAAGCAACAGTCGCAAGAGCTTCCAAAGCGATTTCTCCAAGCTCCTCATTGGCCGCAGCCTCCAAAATGAAAGGTAGCAACGGTTCGCATTCTGGCAGTGGAATTCCAAATTGAATCCAACTTGAGAAGCACTTAATTGCTGGATTGTGCAGCTCGGCATACTCGGTATGCATGAACATATGCTGCAGGTATGCTAGGACTAAACACCACATTGTCATCTACTTTCCAGCAAGTCCGCAACGGATTGAAATCGGACACGTACTTTGCGGCAGACATGACCGTAACTCGTTTCTCACAACTGCTCTGTGTGACTGAACTAATGTCATGCACTGGAACTGAAACCACAAACCACATAATCATCAATGTGAAATATATTACTTATTCCAGTGATTTGTGTAAAATGACTGGGCTGAGTAGGAATACAATTGAATGAAATAGAGAGAAAAATGTGATAACCTCTTCAGGTAAAACTGTAAGAAATTCCAATGTGATGGCAGCCAAGTTTGTATGCTGAATTATGTAAACAAAAATATACTTCAATAATTGCTCATGACATTTTCATGCGCAATGCTCACTCACAGACACATTAGGAACATTTTGTGGTTGGAATGCATTGATTATGTCAGAAACTGCTTTGTTCCAATACTCTGTAATGGTGTGGATCACATATGAAGATAGCTAAAAAGGAAAATGCAATGTTTTTCTTCAGATGGAACAGATCACGTTATTAAATGCTAATTGTACCGTAACACAGAGCCGCGTCAAGACGATCTTTGGTCCACTGATATAGTTTATGATGCATTCTAGCAATTTCTTCCTCAAATCAGAATATTGGCTGGCTGGCAGTTCATGCCTAATTTCAATACATATTTTTATACATAAGCTGACATCAACTAATTTGTATAAATTTACGACATTGTAATAATATAATTCTTAACCAAAATTTAGACATCTTGAGGTGCAGCGTTGACGCTCCAAAAAACTGAAGCTCCGGAGGCTGAAAATAAATTTTTCCTCATTTCATTTCATATAATTACATGGAATTATTAATTGAATTGTTGCTTGTCATCATGCAACTGTATACTCTAGATGGGCTCATCAAGTCCCAGCAGAAATTCCAAGCTTGCCGAGATACTTGGGCACAAGTCAACCATTCATGGGCAGCACTTTGTCCTACAGCTGAGCTATAAAATTCGCGCACAGCCTGCACACAAATCCAACAAGTGTACACAACAATCAACAAGACGAGCTTCTAAAAATTTGAGTCTTATCGAAATTACTTGCCATTTCAACTTGGTCGGTCGTGATGGACATTTCAGCAGCCATTCTTTAAATATAAATTGTTAATCTCCGGCCGTGTTTCAGCCAAATCACCCGCTAAGTTGCTTCATGTGATTGCAGCATTTCAAAATTATGGAATTAGTGGTAGTTTCTAACGCGGCCGCTTGATGGCGCTGCTAGTACTGTTGCCGTCAAACTTTGAAGCCTTGTTTCCCAGCATGCAAAACCGAGTGCAAAAACCCTCGGCAAAACTGGGATTTGGGATGCTGCACAAGTGGAAAAATCAACGTCATATTGATCGCAGTGAGTAGTATATTCATCATATTATTCCATTAGTGTTACCTTTCAAATGCAATTGCACTGGTTGTTATAGTTACTGTTCGGACAAATTTGGCATTAGTTTCCCGGGTTTCCCCGCCATTTTTGAAATCGACGTTCCCGATCTTTATACGCTTTCGCCAATTTATTTGATGTGACACGTAGAAATATAAATTCAACAGCTACTTGTCCAATGCCGTAATTAAGCTCTCCATTAGAAATCGACATGAAATAGATTGATAAATGAGTTTCGCGCGTTTTCACTGCTGTCCGCCGCCATCTTTGTAATGCTCCGGATTCGAAAGCACGGAAACAAAGCAACTAAAAATCGAAATGAAAAGTATTTTTTGGTGCCGATGACCGGCACATTAAAGCCAAATGACAGCAAGAGTAATTATGTTAGCATTGGAAACAAATATTTCAAGTTATATTGCTTCATAAATGCATTGGAATGATCATGGTGTAGGAATGATATTCGTATTCGCGGGGCAAAACGTGGATTCGCTCCATCACCGCAAGATGTCGCTACTTTATCCTGTAGCGCTTCAGCCCGTGTCGTTTCTATGATATTGCACGTGCCATGCCGTGCCATGCCACTAACTTATCGATCCGTGAATTTTTTTGCCCTTTCCTTTTTTTTTTATTATTTTCTCTTGACAAACAAGGAAAGTCACTCGATCTTGGCTGTGGCGCCAACCATGCGGTCAATTTGGTAGATGGCCGATCGAAATCTGAGTCAAGGATCGATAAACTCATGAAAATGCAGATTTGTGGAGAATTTATTGCCATGCAAGGGATTCTCCATAAATTACGTCACGTTGATTGCGCAATATACCACCACGCATTCAAATAATCATTCCAAATAAGTGACAATGCAGAATGTTTTCAACATTTAGTTTGCAATCTATATTTTCATCAATCGTTTAGCTGCACATTTGTACATACAACTCAACCACCAGGTGGCGCTAGCAAAACAGACATTCGCGTGAGGAAACAATGCATATCTCTTCTGTACTGTTATCAGCTAGCATTGATTCGATCAGTCAGAAGTTTGAAAGGGGGTAAAGAAAAAACACGAACCCGCATCACGTGACTGAATACACGTTTCTCATCACACAATGGCGAATCAAGATATTTGATACCGTTCTTCCTTCTTCACTTATTCTTAGATAATGAGAGCGAAATAATCATCGTCCATTGTGCAGACTATGTGAATGCAAGTCTTCTTTCACATATATCCGACTCTATTATTAACGAGCCAAACATAATCCCTAAATTATAGTTCCAATGTAGGATATAAATTTTTGAATCCATCGATCCCATGAATTGAAGTCTACTACACCCAAAAATTAAAATCTAAAGTAAATTCGCATCATAGTGCAGTATAATGTGCAGTACAAAAATAATTGCGAGCTTCAACTTTTGCATGTAAGGAGGAATGCAAAAATTAAGCCAATGGGAAGTTGCAAAGAATCGATCTGTTTATAAAATGTGATCTATAAATACTATTTTGCAATTAAAATGAAAACTTCGATGCAATGTTATCAAACGTTTTGCTCTTATTTGCATAACATTGCTCAGCAATGTGCATCAACGATGTCAACTGAAAGTGTAATTCTGTCAAAGGCTAATATTGAACTCGTGCCTTATAAAGTAGTTCAAAAAAAAATATTGTCTGGTCCTTACAATTTCAAATTTAATATCTTTTAATTTCTTGTGTAAATGAATTCAATATATCCTCATTGCAAACAGGTTTCCGTGGGTGTCATAATGAATGGAAGATATGCAAACCAGCGAAGCGCAGACCCTTTTTAGAGCAAAAATGTACGTAGCAAAAATCATATCCTTTCTGGGCAGTGCAAAATTAGTGTTTTTAAAGCATTTTAGTTCAGATTTTTGCATATTTTAAATGGAATTGACATGCCGTTAGGTGAAGTCAAGTGTAGTGGCGTGCCTTTTCCTAAACAAAAAATATGTAAATGAAACCTAAAAAGCTAACAGCACCTGGTATTCCCAGGCGGTCACCCATCCAAGTACTAGCCAGGCCCGACGTTGCTTAACTTCGGTGATCGGACGAGAACCGGTGTGTTCAACGTGGTATGGCCGTTAGCGACTACTAAGGTTTCAAATCTATCCTTTATGTGATGAAGACGAACCGAATTCAAACAGAAAATTGATAAATCTGTTTTAAAAACGAAAGGCAAATGAGATCCAGGAACTAAATAATATTTAAAATTAAGAATTACTATATTTTCCAGTGTTCAGTGCTTAGGGGCTGTCCATAAACTTCATCACGCACTTTGGGGGGGAGGGAGGGGTTTGACAATATGTGACATAGTGTGACATGGGGGGGGAGGGGGGTGTAGACCCAGATGTGATGACACAACATATAGCCTAATATAAAAATTTGTTTACTCTCCATTCAAATATATATTTCTCCTCCTAATATAATAAGGCGCTGTCCATAAAGTTTACAATCGAATTTTGGAAAATATTTGCCCTCCCCCCTTCACATTACAATGTAACTTTCATGGACTCTTCCAAGTCCCTTTGGCAAGTAACCAGCCCCTACCCCTTTTCCGGTAATGTGACTTTATGCATTTATTTCATTACATATAAATTTGTAATTTTCTGATTCTAATCTGCAAAAAAATGTGATGTCACATGGGGGGAGGGGGGAGGTACATTGTGACTAGGTGTGACATGGGGAGGGGAGGGGGTAAAATGTATTGAAAAATGTGTGATGAAGTCCATATATGGACAGCCCCTTACAAAGTCCTGATCGAGTATCAATGATTTCCAGGTTTGATAGTATTTCCACTCCATTTCATGAAATAAATGGAATTTATGCAAACGTAATTTGGTGTTGTAGTTTTTTTTCTGTCAGGTGGTCAGTAAATCAGCTAATTTTTCAAGGTGAAGTGCAGAAATTCCGGGTTTGTAATGCATTGCAGCAGTGTGTTTGGGGAAGAAAACATGAATGATGCACAGTGTAAATTGTATAAAGGAGGTTGGTTGTTTGTTGGTTAGTTTGCTGGGTGATATATTTGAAAGTGGTGGCCAAGACCAAACACTCCGGTGATTTGTTTCGGGACGGAGTTCACGACCCCTGGCCAACTGGATAGGGTAACGAAACTTGTTCAACGTCCAACGGCGCTCCTGTCACTGGCACGTCACTGTATCGTCTTACTAGAAAATTCTTGAAGGCGGCGAGAAATGCAGGCAGCTGCGATGCAGACTTGAAGGCGCCATTAGTGACAAATTCCAACTTGTCCCATCGCATCCACTCTCTTGGCATTTGCCATTTGACACCACCATCCGACCTTTCTTCCGTTTAGTTCTCTTGGGAGGCCCGCAGGTGGCGCTGGTGACGCGCAACATCAACATGGCGTTTTCTCGCTCATCATCATCAGGTTGATTCGGCCGAATTTGGTCGCTTTTTTTCCCACAGTGTAGCAGTCATGCGACCGACCTTGGACAGGTGGTCCTTTCATGGTCTCTCCCTCGGCAAGCGTGGCTTGCGAACCCATCTGCGCGTCCGTTCCCACGAGCGCCGTCTTAATAGACTAGTTGCCATATTGCCAACAGGCCCAGGTGATCCGCAAATTTCGCAAACATTTTTTTTTATCTTCCCAAACATATGAAACAGTTTTGTAAAATTATCATTTGCGTGCTCTGCACATACGGGTCTTTAAAATAACAAGGGGGCAAGATACTATACAGTCCAACCTCTATATAAAACCAACTGAAAGTCCCAGGGAATTAAAAGGGAAAAGCTTTCAGTTATCGAAAGTTGCACTCTAAAAAATCGATTAAATGACCAAAATAAATCATGCAATTTGATTACATTTTAACTCGGTTTATATCCTTGAAAACTTGTTCAAATATTCATCAATTTTACAAATCAAGTTTACAAATTTTTCAACCTGCAATTTTCCTTCTGCAAAACTATAGTTTCTGTTACAATAAGTTTTTCCCCTGCAGTGACAGAAAAATATTTTTCAGATATATGGGAAGAATATGGATTTTGGTCGGGAACAAAATACTGTGTTAATTTATAGAAAGCTTCATTTATGGTAGTTTCAGTTATCGAGCTATAGGTTTGACTGTAATAATTGGGGAATATGTGGGAGGTTGACGTTGTTATATTGTTGCACTCGTCTGGCTGACTTATGGCTTCCCAGCAATGACCGCGTTAAAGCTGCTCAGTTCATTAACGAGGCTTATTTGCATGAAAGGGACACGGCTTCCGGTGCAGCGATATTATTAAAAGTCGGATCGGGATCGATGGGATCGGCGTGGGAACGTAGTTAAGTCACGTGTCCGAGCATACTGTTCAATGGAAAGGGCACGTGCTGCACAGAAGGGCTAAGCGAGCAGCTGCTCCATGTCCATCGTTTCCCGGAGCAGGAGCGCCGTATGTCCTCTATTCTTGCAAATTAAATGCACATGGTTTTTTAACGTAACACTTCTGTGGGAATGGACAAACTTTGGACTTTTTCACATTCAAATCATATGAAAACATGAGTCTAAACGTTCATGGGCCCATAGGAAATCATAACCTTAAAATAGTAGGATAATGCAGTTGCAGCATTCGTGTTTAGACACGTTTGGAAAACTTTTGCAGAACGATTTCTAGAATAGAATTGAAATCTTGAACGCCCCTGGTGGTGGGACTGAGAAGTTTCACACTGCTGGTTCAGTTCAACTTCTGGGAATCATGTGTATTTGTAGCAATAGACATTTAATTATGGTTTTGTTTAAATCGCAACATTTGAGTTTTTAATACAAATAAACAATATTTTTGGCCCAAATTGATAACAGTTTTGTATTTTTTTGACCATGTTATATAAATACCTGAATTGTTTGCAGTATATGTATGGCATTGTTTATTGCAGCAATGTATTGATTTATTTTCCTTATTAAACCCGGGTCTTTACTCGCTTTTACATGGGGTTCTGTTGTTTATTGTACTTGCTTTGTAATTCAAAACGTTTTTGATGTACATCCAGGTCGGAGTAAGCATATTTTTACATGCAGTATTGCGACCTGTGCGTATGTTTATAATAAAATGCCGATTGTTTTTTCTCGGTGTAAATCAAGATGTGCAGGTGTACTGTATTTGTTTAGTTGGAGTTCCGGTTACAAAACCGAGTCAAACACACTTGTTGCCAGAAACCTACCGAGGTTACCATGTTTATTGAATGTTGTAGATAAGTTATTGACGTTAGTGTATATCTATCTATGTAGTATATGCCACCATCGAGCTGAAGATGGCAATAACACAAAGATGAGATGAGAAACGTTGCAAAAATCGAAACTGAAAAATGAAAACAGGTGCGACAAATTGGTGGCAACGCCCATGGTGCGATGACATTTGACCCTCACGTTCATGTCTTCATTGTTTATTTGTTTGTTTTCCTATCTGATTTTCGCATGAATTATTCAAACCAATTGCCGCGACTTTCAACATGCACCGGCATGCATCGTTTCTTCGATTAAACGCCGCGGCCATTATTTATAATCCCTATACACCTGTAATACCAAGAGTGGTAGTAATACTTCACCATGGCTTCAGTGACAGACCTGCTGCAGCCTTGGTGAAGAAAAGAATCATAATGACTAAATAATGACTAAAATAGCCAAGCTTTTGTAAAAACAGTTTGTCTGTTTTTCCATTGGCCCCGCCCCCTTGTTATGAAACTCAGTTTGTATCGTGTATGCCTTGAATATCCACGTGGTATATATCCACAAGTTCCCAAAATGTATTTATATAGTTGTATAATTATTATTTCTAACACCAACACCAGATGGCGCTCCAAAAAACGCTGCGGATTAAGAACACAGTTGTGTCGTCCGAATTGGGGCAATAATAAGTGGCACTATGGGACTTAATTATATTAGCTGGCAAATCTGCAGCGATTTCCGGGGCGACACCTGCATTGGAAATTGGGAAACATTGGAGGATATCATTTCCGGGTAATTATAATGGGAAATAATAATAGTATAATATGTAATAATAACAAGCAAAGTGGAGTGGACTGAAATCATTTTTGCTGGAATGAGGAGATGGAAGTTGTGAGGACTTTGGTCAGTGTGCGGGATGTTTGGAAAGTTTGGAAGGGAGAAAAATGGGATTGGGTTGAACGGAGTGTATGTGGGGTTTTTGGCCCCGGTTTCCAATGCCGGCCCTGGCGCCGTTGAGACGCGAGGAGACGCGGGAGGGGGGTTAGTTTGGCGCCGACTTGGCGCCTCAATTGAGCATGAGAATTGAGCCGAGCACACCTTGGAATGCGGACTTGTTTGCACGTGCTCCTCCGTTGAGCTGGCGACGCTCTGGCGGCGACCCACCTGCTATATACTATAACCAGACTGTGGCTTGGCCGGTTGGGGGCTGGGGCCCAGCCATATAAGCCCCAAGCTACAAAATGCCCCCCTTCGGCTCTCCTCCGCTCGCTCTCCGAGCGGAAGATAAACAAGATGGAGGGTAAAAGGTTAGCGGGTAGTTAACAGCTGTATCGCGCTTCACAATCGGCCTGTTTACAGACGCCGAGGTGTCGACCTGAAAGAGCGCTGAAAGAGGCCTGAAAGACGATGGGTGGGAGTTGGGTGAAGGGGGTGGGGGTGGTCAGGAATTACGGACGGCGACGCGGCGTCTGCCACACACCTGGGTCCACCTTCATCCAACTATTCCCAACTCCCAACTTCCCATTCACCCCATTGTCTTCGAACGTTTTTTCTCTTCCTCCTCCTCCTTCTTCCTCCTGCAAACTACCAAGTCCACGTCCGATATACCTTGGAGAAAGCCAGGGGGTCATTTGTCATTCGGCCATTAACGAAAAGTTTGACACCTGATGAAACCTCTCTAAGTTGACCGTGGACAAGTTTAACAAGTTTCACTGTTTTCTCGTTTTCCACATGCACTGATTTATCATTAAATAATTCACATTTATAAAAGTTGTAAATAAGTTTAAAATGTCGGTTGAAATGGCATATATAGATTTTAATGTGTGTCAACCGATGGACATTTGGCCCATTTTTCAGTGTTGAAACTTGTTGTCCTAATGAGCCACACCTGCACGTGAGCTTCTATGCATTTATTATGCATGCACGCAGCATGGCGATTTTTGCATATTTCACACAAACTTGTCATGTGTATAATGTACCACCGGTAGTGCATCGGTAGCACTTGGGATTTTTGCATCTACCACCTGCACTTCTGAGATCAGCATATTTATTTCTATTATTTTCTTTTACTTTGACCTTCGATTCAGAAGCGAGCGATTTTATATGAACACCTTTGAATCGTTTACCTTGACTCGATTCACATGATTGTCGGAATAGAAGTTTGTCATTGAAGAAAGGCATGGGATTTCGCAATCGCACGTGTTCTGTATTAAGAGGCGTTTGTTAGAGGCTTTGCGATAAACACGTGCTGATAAGATTGATGTGATCTGTCATAATGAACTGTGCCATATACTGCTGTAAAAGTTTCGAAATTGTGATCTCTGCAAACGTGTCCCATTACAAGTCGTATGACGTCACAACTCAAACTCTCAACTGTTTCGGGTACTTTCTAATTAAGAAATCATGAAGAAATAGAGCATTACTATGTATTATACGTAATTCAGAAGGAATTTAGTTTTAAATTCGACCACCAGATGACGCAACATCACTACGAATTCAGAAAAAAAAACAAAAAGAAAGATAGTGCTTGAACAAATATAATCATGTAATTGACGAATCTGTGACGACTGTGATTTGGAAAAGTTGGCAAGTGTACTCGGTAGCGGTAGTTGTTGTCGTTTCACAGCAAAGCACCTGTCGTCAACAACCCATGAATGTGAGGGCGGGGATACAGTTGCAGTTCGGTGCGAACGTCTTGAACCAACCCGGAATCGAGCGAGGAATGTGGGCGGTGCCAAGTGATCGTGTTCGGCGACACGGTGTCTGGCTCGCACCTGGCCGGCCGAAGAAGAGTCACGTGACGCGCTCTGCAACCTCCCCTCCCTCCTTCAAGTGCAAGTAGACCCCCCTGGGAGCCTCTTGAATCCCCGAGACGACAGCGATCGACAACGACGAATCGACAAAATTAACCGCTGATGCAATGACGCAGTGCAAGTCGGTGCGTGTCGACTAGTCGATAATCGCAGTTGAGGGTGGGTCAGGTATATCGGTCGGCTAATCTGATTACGGGCAAAGACGGGCGCCGTCGCCTTCGAGTCTGGCTCGCACCTGCACTCCACTTCTCCCCTCCCCTCCCGCTCCCACCCCACGCTCGCTGGTCAAAGACAGCTCTTCGTAGCCGGGGCGAGTTCATCGCGCGAAGGGGGTGGTGATTTCGCCACTAAACTTCTCTCCATCTTGTGTTTGTTTACCCGAAACCGGCGACGCCGACGCCACCGAGTCTGGCGTACACCTGCAACGCGACGCACCACTGCGCATGCGCAATAGTATAATGGCATTTTTCTTTAGCAGAAGCAGTAGCGGATCGCAGCACTAAACCATAATCCAACCAGTCTTCGATCCGCTCACTGTTTCTCACTACAATATTTTTCACAAATTAAAATATATAAATCCAACAGTATTTCTGTATTCTGCAATTATTACAGTAATACCTCGACAAACACGGGTTCGAGTTACGCAGTTTGGAGTTTCACAGGCAGAATTTGTTTAGTAGTTTTGTTCGTATAATTTGAAACTAAAATATTTTTTAAAACCCAGCAATAAATATTTGACATACTGTATAATTATTGTAATTATGCTGATTGTGTAGTATACTAGCGATGAAATTGAGAGTTATTTAATAATTTCAGAAAAATAACTAAATTGAACCTTTATTGTCCAATTAATTGCACATTGCATGCATATGTTAGCAATAGAATTGCGCAAAATGGTGCATAAACAAGATGCGCTTTTTGTGAATGCAATCTGTAAAAAAATAATAAAAGCAGGTCAAAATCCATAAAAGTGCACTGCAGTAAATAACCAGTGACATTTTGAATAGCTGTATTTTATTGGAAAGCGAGAAATTTGGTTGTCCACAATGCGCGGGACGTGCGGATCGGAGAAGCGATCCGATCCGCAACGAAATAAGACGATATGCGCGTAACCGTTATTTTATAGCTGGTTTTTTAAAATTTCCCTGGGAAGAGAAGGACTTGGTCGGTGCACCTGCTCGCGACCTTCGACCCCGACTCTTGGTAAGCCATAAAGTGTCGTCGAAGCCACCTGTTTTGCCCATCTTTTCTCACGCTTTTCGCTATTGCCCGCACCCAACATATGTCGTTGTCGGCTTCACAAAAATCCCATTCCCCCAACGTAACACAAGCCACAGAAACGAGGGCGTAGTCTGTTCGTTATTGACGTTTCCATTCGTTTCAATCCCCAACGCCTACCCGTCGTAAAAGTCAGCCGGTCATCCGCAATTGGCGGATGCGCGACTAAGCTCCTCCCGTACGCAGTGGGCGGGGACTATATAATGCTCGCCGGCGTGAATTTCCGGCATTCGCTGTTTTGCGTTCGTTGGTGTACGTTGTGTCGCTCTCGATCAGCAGTTTTCTCAAGGATTTTACACTCGCCTTTACCGGTTACTCTTTTGGATATGAAAGCACGGTACGGTAACGGGTGCCCAATCGCGGCTGCCCTTTGCGGGGCTGGTGGGAATTCGTCACTCAAGTCGGACTCGAAGGTGTCGAAATCGAAAGCGGACGAGATGCAGTTCTATTTCTCGAAACTCAAGGAGTTGGTGCCGTTCATGCCGAAACATCGAAAGCTGTCCAAGTTGGAAATCATACAGTACGTTATCGACTACATCTGCGACTTGCAATTGGCCCTCGAAAGTCATCCGGCCACCAGGGCAGCTACTGCCGTCACTACGTCTCCAGTGTCACCGGGAACGTCGAGGCAGCCTTTGGGGCCTATCGCACCTAGCCCTAACCCGGTTGTAGTTCCGGTGGTGAACGCGTGCGGCGTGCAGGAGGTCAGTAATCACGTTAAGCCTAACTAAAGCCTTTTCGCTAGCCTTTTTGATCGGGTGATTAATAAAGGTTGTTTTTGTTTTATTCAGGTGAATCATCTGGACAAAATTCCACCTCGATTGAGCCTTCAACTGCAGGACATGGGCACGAGGCCCGTCTCTTGCTGAAAACGCGACTTTCTACTATTAATTACAGCAGACAATATTGTTTGAAACATCGGCTAGTCCGCACCAAATGTAAGTTTATTTATCCAAATATATTTCTACATGTAAGCATTATTTGGCACTATTTAAAAAAAATACATTTATTTAAGGAGTAATTTTGTTCATTGGGGGAATGTGCAAATATTAGTATATTTTATTTAGATGTTCTGCATGTGGAATGGAAATTGAACTTTTTGGGTTGTAATTATAATTTAATTTACATGTAGTCATTTAACATATGGTGGTTCAGTATAACTTTCTTGAGATGTAATAATGGAGATTGGTCATCGAGATAAATATACGACTGCTAAAGCAGGTGCTTTTTTAACTCAGCAGGGTGTTCCAAAAGTTAAGCTTTTTCTTGTTGTAACCAGGCCTACTATTGTAGAAAGTAGACCGGGGAAAAAAGTCAATGGATTCTGGTTGTATTGGCATTTCCTGCATGCTGTGACAATGATAGTTGCCAGGAAATTTGAGAATAATGTTGCATTTTTCCTGGGTGTAAATTTTCATTTGCATTTATTTTCCCTGGAAAATTGTCTATGCGGATTTAATATTTAATTGGCATTCGTAATGGCAGTGGTCTTATGAATTTTTTTATTTTCTATTTGAAGGTACAGCACACTTCGGCCAATCGGAATAGGTCGATTATATAGAATGTTCCAGAAGAAGAAGAATAAAAAGCGATAGAGAGAAGAGAAAAAAAAAGACTGTTCTTGAAAAACCCGTTCTGACATCACAAGGTCTGCAATATTGGAACGAGGATTCGGAAGCAGCGCCGTCTGTCGGCCGGTCGACCAAAGCATTCCCTCGACTGTGATTGTGTTCGTGTCCTTCAATGTGCAGGACTGCACTTTTTTTTGTAAATGGATGCAGGTTCTAGGAAAATAAGTGCACCGTACTGCATACTTTGGCACAAACTTTGGTACAAAACCAACCCGAGAAAGTATTTCTAGCCGTTATCTCTTGTACATTTGTGTAAAGTAAAAGTGACGTCGTCGATATGTATATGTACAATGTATAAATGTAATTTAAATTAAAAAGAATTTTGCCGCTTGCTTGCACGTGTCTCTCTCGTCTGTCTTCGAAAAATTTCTCTTTGCGGCTTTTTCGTACAGCAGTCGGCCGCCAGATGGTGCGCAGATGGGTACCTAATAACCCTAACCGGACCCCTGCATAAACCCCCCAAGCCCCCTGGAGACTGGAAACTGCAAGCCAGATGTCGAATTTCTGCTAAAAGGTCGCGCATACGGCATTTTTCTGTATATATTTTGGGTGTCTTTTGACGCGCAGTTTTGTTTTTAAAGATGGCGTCGTTTATAGAACGTTTCTATTCAATTCGAATGCCGGATGGGTGGAATCGGAATCACGTGACTTGGGTGCATTATCTTGCCGCGGTTATTGTTTGCATGGTGGATTAATAACCTTGGATGCATGAATGCCGACCTTCGGAATGAGATGAGTTGAGATCGCAATTTGGGTAGCGTGGGAAAAATTGTGGCTTTTATCGCAGCTGCGCCAATAATAACGAATGTGACAACGAGAAAGCGCCATTGCGATTACGGCGCACCTGCAAGTGGGAGGATCTGGCTCGGTGCACCACGGGAATGGCCGCCGCCAACAATATTTCTTCAATCTTCAATACTGTCGTCTTGTATCCACTGTAATAACAACAATAATAATAAGGACGTATACAGAGAGAGAGGGCCAATGGCGTCACGCTTTTCCAGGTGCTACTTCGTGCAGCACGTGCACTGAAAACGACTGATTACCGCCGAGTCAGGTGCGCCATACTCGTCAATCGACACGCCCATATTTAGGGGTAATCTATAATCCATGTATACGGACAAGTAGATTCCTGTAATATAGGCTACTTAATTAGGCCTTGATTAATTGTGACAACCTAGTTTATTTTCGACAAATTTTGACTATACCCATTCAAACTGTTAGTGGCGGAACCTGTAAAAGACGGAAATTTCGATTTATATTTTGTATGTAAAATGAAGCAGATTTTTAACCTGTTAATTGTGGAAAGACTATAGTATGTAATTAATGAAAGTGTTGTATTAATTAGTTTAATTTTGAATTTTTTAATGCCAAATTCTATTGCTTTACTTTGTTGGAAATATTGCATATGCACGGACATATGGCACATATTTAAATGTTCATTCTAAAGATATGAAGGAAGGGAAGTCTGTTTTTAATGATATGCACAATATCCTTGACCTGATGACAGATCCGCGAGGAAGTCCGCTGCTTAGTCATTCGTTGGTGACGTCAGAATGACCTTGAAGATTATCCTCAAGGTCACATCTGGATCACATTTTTATTATAAAATTTAATTCATATGTTAACTCTGGGCAATATGACTATAATATAGGGAGATGAGATGATTTAACGTTATATATGGATCACCCCTTGATGCTATGAATTGTATGGAACTCATTTCGCAGTTTTTGAATGCGGAATTTTGCGTTTCTCACGAATTCAAGAGCAGGCAACTATTATTAGAAATTATTGAATTGAAAACAAGAGTACGGGCGTTTTCAGGTGGTTTTTTATAAGGTCGCACGTTTCAGGGAAAGTAGACCTTTTTTTCTTTTCTTTTTGCTATACAAGAAATGCATAAGGGTCGACCCACTTTATTTGCAAAATCAATGCGATCCTACTCCTTTATTAGAGCAAAAGTGTACAATTATCTTCAACTGGGGCATGGCGTAGGAAAATAAAAATATATTGAAATGAAAGTCAGGTCAATCAATCTAATGGAAGATCTGAAAAGGGGACGTGCAGTAATCACGTCCAACATAAGTATTCATGCCACCAATGTTTAAAAGCTGTTTAGGGCACTCATTCTCATTCAAAATTTACGTCATATGTTTTATGGCAGTTGAATCGTTCTTCGAGGCTGCGTGCTCAACCTCTGTAAGACGGAAAATACTTTTTCCGTATTTTTGACAGGTTTTACTGTGTAAGCCTACCATACAATAACAGCGATTTTTTTTACTATTCTGATGAATGGATGAACCAGATGAACCCTCTTGTGTGTGCTAAGAATATGTATTTGGGCAACACTTTGCGAATTTCCCACGCTCCAACGTTACGCAGTGTGCACTCCACCTGGCGTGTTGCGTTGGTATGGTGCACCTGCGTTAAAGGGCGCAACCGGAAGTGAACGGACGACGCGCATCGCAACGGCGAGCAGCCCGATGACGAAGCGGTGGGTGTAGGCCGCGTTATTACCATGGCAACGCTGATGGAACGACGCTTAATTGGCGTGGGTGAATCACGGCGTGTTCCGGTCGTCACGCTCTGACTTATCGATCGTACGTATATACACTGGCGTACACACTGTACACAAGCCACGCCCAGATCATCCCCAACAACCGGGCTTTAAATATTAAAACGAAAAACGGCAGCTGGCCAATTTGGCGCGCCATACCGACGGGCGTGGCAACGCATCTCCCATCGTTGTCCTCGTCAAATTATTGTTATTTTCCACGTTCGATCATCTCTTATTGCACAGGTGCCAAAAGCAACGTTTGGGCTTGCATGGCAACGTGTCGAATTTCTCGCAGCAGGTTGACAACCTGTTATATTGTGAATTAACAACCTATCAGAGAATAGGGTCCTATTACGTTAAAATTTTTATGCGGGACTTTGTTCGACCTTTTTATGGAGATTCTGCAGAAACTGACTTTTACATATACTTAGGGACCGTCCATTAAAGACGTTCTCACAAAGCATCCATTTAGGAATAATGGGACTTGCATGACAATAAATCGAAGTAAGTTTTCAGACTTAAAATCGATTGCATGATGAAATCGGATTAACAGCAGTTTTTCTACGTGAAAAAGCTACTTTTCAGTAATATTATTTTTAGAACAGTCGTTTTTCGATGTGAATTTCAAATTTTGCAATTTAATAATGTATAGATGTGATGATCTTTTCAAAAATGTGTTCTGTAGGGTTGTAATTAAACGGGACCTTGTTATTGATCTTCGCTTGTGGCTTGTTGCCCATGCTCTCTCTATATATCGCTCGATATCAATATGTATTCATGGGGGGTATTTGGAGTTAGCTAGGCCACGCCCACTCGGCCCGACATCGGTGTGCGCATGCGCATTGCAACCGGTTGCTCATCTCGTTCGCCGTCGCCATCATCATTATGATTGTGGAGTGTTATTTGTGACGGAGCAATATGGACGATCGGTGATCGATACGTTTGCACGGTCACGTGATCGCCCAGCTAAAAAGCCCACGTGCAACCGGAAGCCGGCGTGAGTCAGGCCACTTCCGGCACGTGCGTTCCCAGGCTTCCTTAGGGCCCAGCACGTGCCCAAAGGCCCAGGGCCCCCCAAGGCCCCCGGGGTGCACGTGTGCCAGCAGCACAAAAGACCCATCGATTCGAGAACTTTGCGCGTTAAAATCGCCGCTAAAATCCTTTAATAAAGACAATGTGCCCATTGTGACGTCACGCCCACCCTAATCTTTTAAACGACCCAAGAAATGGCAACACTTCAACGAGTCACTTGTTTGAATCCTATTTTAGAGCAGCAAATTAGGAAAGGCCTAAAACCCGATTCTTTCTGCTAAGTTTTGCCATTTTTACTGTCAAAGTCACATGACCAAACAGTCTCATGCATAATCTGACCTACGTGGTATAGGCTATATTGGATTTTGGCCAAAAACAACTGCTGCAGAAAAGCCATGTTAATTTCGTGCTTTTGTTTAGGTCATAATAAGATGTAATCATATAGTTTTAGCCGGAGATTTAATTTTATGCAGCCATCGTTTTGTTTTAAATAATTGTGAAATTGCAATTATTTTGTATTGTAACAAAATTACTTTTGAAATAAATTAATGAGTAAAAATGTATTTTTCATTGCCATGCAAAGGTGTCTGCAAATGGAGTCGACTGTATTTCACCATGGGGGTGGCATTGTAATATTCTGACACAGTGCATGCTTAGCTTCCACAGAGTATTTAGGAATTCAATTCACATGGCACCGTTTTGAAAATAAATTAATTGTCTCAATACGAGCAAATTCAGTGTTCCCTGACATGAATTTATTTCCACCCATAATGCATGGTGCACCAAAGGAGAAAGTGACCTCACAAAACACGTAATTTGTAAAAGTATGAAAGATGGTCACAGTGTAAAACTGTACCTTATAATATTCTGTTTTCCCTGTCTGTAACACAGAGTGGACTTGCCAAAAGTCCAAAGAGCAAGAAGGGGTAAATTAACATGTGTGCAAACAGGTTTTGTGTGCATGGACTATACTGAAACAGAAGTTTGCATGTATATGCATGGATGAAAATGTTTGAAGTAATAAACAATGTCCTTACATCAAACCCTAAGCAGGTATAGCCTATACAGTAGGTATATAGGCTACTTATAAATATATGAGTAGGTATATGTTGTGAATTTTTTAAATGCTATAGTTTAATAGTTTTTCAAGGCTTCAAAATTTCCGCCTTTCACAGATTAAAACCTTAATTTGATACTGTTGCTATAGGATTTTTAATGTCCTGTGACAATGCATCATCAGAGCGATATTTCAATTTGTGGCTTTGGCAAGTTTCCATATTTTATCATTGAAATAAGGTTAATTTCGTTCAAAAATATGGTTACATTTTTGGTAAAATACGGTCCAAAATGGATAAAGCGAGTTTAAGAATCGTTTGTGACGTCACTGCATGTCAGGAACGACAATGTTTATTTGTGAAATATGCAATAAGGTTGAAGTGCATGGTGCATTGTGTGGAAGTGGGGCTTGGCTGCCAAGCAAGGAAGAACGTTGTTAGGGGTCGCTTAGCTAATTGGTTGGTGCCCACCTGCGGCCCTCATCGCAACTCCTTTTGTCACCCATGTTTGCATAGTGTATACTAATGTAATAAGCGTAGAAAGGTTGGAAAACGGAACGACGCTTAAACGAGTTAGCAAATCGGATTGGACGGCGGGTAAGCAAAGGGCCGAATTAATTATCACCCAGCAACGAGGATGGGTCGGCCCTTTGTTTGTCACCCGCCAATTCTGGGGCCATCTGTTATATGCATATACGCAGACATAATGAATAGACACATACATATATAGCGGGTGCATCTGGCCAAGTAGATCGCGGAAAAACGCTCTCACCGCCAGCACAGACGGAGATGAGAACTGCTGGCAATTTTTATAAGCCTACATTTGGTTTAGCTGCGCAATCCAACGGCCTCTACCGCGACCGCTCCCTTAATTAAGTCCTAGCTCTGAGCCGTCGATATTCTAATGAATCGTGACGTCATTGTATCCGGGGATTACAAGACATTATCTGGCCGAGATAAGGGCACCCTCTCCCCCTTTCCATTTCTCCCTTTTGGCCTAATGGTGTTCGGTCGTCAATCGAGGCCCTCGCATAGGCCTATGCCATCAAGTAAGATATTCTGCATGATTAATTCATCTCGTTTTATTCCAAGAATATTTCAGTAACATTTCATTATTTTATTTGTTCTCAATTTTCAGTGTTTGCAGTGTTCATTTTTTGTCACAATATTGTGGAAAATCATTATATTTATTTAAATTATTTATCGTTTCTATATAAAGGGAAGTTTAAAATGATGACGTATCACTGAGAAAAATTAGTTGGTCACTGTGACTAAGAAATGTTAGTCGGCTCACAAAATTTGTCATTTTGACTAACTTTTGTTGGTCAGCTACGGCCGTATTTTCAGTTGGTCTGATTGACCAAGTTTAATGTAAAATTGGTCAGTTTGACTAATAAAGGCTTTGATCGAGCTGCTGAACCTGGTCATTTTGACTAATTTTTGACATTTTGACTAACTTTTTCATTGTGACCAACAAATGTTGGTCAGCATTGGCAGCACTTTGACCAACCTAATTTAGTCAAAATGACCAACTTGTAAGCTGAGGTATGGCAGGAAATGAAAATGACATCATACTTTGAAGGATGTGGTGCCCACAGCT
Source organism: Glomeris marginata (assembly GCA_034696005.1). Classification (NCBI taxonomy): domain Eukaryota; kingdom Metazoa; phylum Arthropoda; class Diplopoda; order Glomerida; family Glomeridae; genus Glomeris; species Glomeris marginata. The sequence continues at coordinate 76 of JAQFZQ010000392.1, read as the reverse complement.
ATAGGGGAGACCGGGGATGGATGCACCACTGGGTATTATGCACCAGTCGATCTAGCGTTAAAACCACGTTTCTAAA
>JAQFZQ010000391.1:0-34879 GCA_034696005.1 Glomeris marginata | reverse complement strand
TCCGTTGGTGAAAGCGCCGTGAGCATGGTGGGACAAACAAACAAACGGACGAGCAGTGTATATAAACTTAGTAAAAATTATGTTGGAGAGAAAATAAAACTTTGCAATGCAGCAAACACTATAGGTACATGCAGAGCAGGGAAGCATTCAGGAAGACATGCTTGACCTGTCACTTAAAGCAGACAACTTGATATTTTCATTTGACGGCCAATGACATAACTCATTTAAGATTTGAGGGAACGGTTATACCATTGGGTTGCAACTGAAAAAAGGTTGTCGTCATAACTCTTCAAATCATTGATATAGCCATAAGTGACAGGTCACTTCTTATGCAGCAATACACAAAATATAATAATAATTTCAGTCTGACAAAGTTGCTCTACGCACTACATTTTGTATACTGACTTTTCGGCATGAAGGAATGTCCTCTAGCTTTTATATTTAAGTGACGCTCGATAGATGGCGTTGCAAGCCGAAAACAGTACCGCAGAACGAAATCAAGCAAATCGAAACTGTGCACTGTCTGTATTTATAATTGTGTAATATAAAAGTATAACTACTTTTAGAAATTAAATATAAAATATAAATCTTCAAAAAACAATTGGATGTTCTAATGTGAGTTTCATATATTAATCTGAAAGCAGTAATCCATTTGTAATTATTTAGTATAACCAAGGTATAACATATTATTGTAAGTATTTATTTCTGTAAAAAATTAATGCAGTGTCAAGTGCATTGCGCTCATTATACAAAATCCCATTCTAAAGTTGGAATAAATTAAGGCAACCCAATGGAAAGTGTCCATTTTAAAATTAATCGGGACAGTGATGAAAATTGTTTACATTAAGTCCCCATCATGTTGCGTTACATCATGCACACCGTTATTGGGCATTGATGCAATGTATGTAAACCCATAGACAGTGGACTTTGAAGAATTGAACTGGTGTCCACAAAGAATTCATCTGCACATACTGACTGACTATACTGATAAATATGAATGAATACAAGAGACTTCATAAAAATGGACTACTATGTACACATAACTTAATATTGTAGTAAAATGATTGCATTATAAATGAATTACAAACAGATTTTATATAGTGTCCGGGTAAATATGAAATACACCTTAATTTGGACTCATGATGTTGCACTAAGGAACAATAAGGGTCTGGGTCGGCCCCTGTGTCTTTATCAATTAAAAATTCCTGCAGCATATATACTGCAATGAGTGACAAGTTTAGCAGCAGTGATAACAGTTTCCAAAACAATCGTACATTATTTCCACACACAAAGATAACAAAAAACAAAATAATAATAATCGGAAGTGCATTTCCTTAATTTACATGTAAGGTTTGCATGCAGGTTCACAGTTCATATTCTGATAAACACAGTGTGACTTGGTGTGACAATGGACAAACAGTCGAGACACCAGGTGGCGCTGCGATATAAATTCATGAATGGCATTATCTTTATGGAAATTGGGATGTGGGAGCTGCAAGGCGTCGTTTTAGGCGCGATTTTGGACCAACTGCAAACTACAGCGATGAAAGGGCTATAAAAGCCAAGACCTTACATATATAGTGCACAGAAGAAGCAGAGTGAAGAAGGAGAGAAAGAGCAATAATCCTTTATGAGACGGTTGAAATTTACACACTCTAAGTGTTATCTACAGGCATAGAGAAGGAAAAGCAACCATTAAGACCCATAAAGCTATCAATGCCCGCTTCTCACGCTTCATTGTTTGCTAATTTGGCTACCTTATCTAACAGGTAACGAGCTAATAAACGGGTAACTGGCGGCTAAGGTGAATCACCCTTATGGCTGCGCTAACGACCACAACGCCGCCATACGGCCTTCAACAACATCACATTTTATTTGTCGTTTATGAGCAATGATTCCAAATGCAGCAATTGCCTGCATTCTCGCCTGGGACCTTTAGTTATTCATTTGTTCATTCGAGTATAGTTCCAATATGCCAATCTAACCTATTCCCACTTTGTTACATATAATTTCCCCATGCAACACAGCGTCTATGACACTTTAATTTTTTGGGGTTAAAAAAGAAACTCCAAGGGATGATTTCCTCACAATAAGACCCTCAGCTCTAAACATAAAAATTAACATCGTATCTTAACTGATTCTATAGTTAAAATATGATGGATGAGATGAAGCATGAAGCATGAATCGTCACATGAATCTGAGGTTAGTGAATCAAAATATTGCAAGGAAATAAAATGTAACATATGGACAAGATCTATAGAAAATAATTCCCATGGAGAAGTTGCAATCAGTCCGGTTAGATATAAAAATAAACGTATATACACACAGAGGTACTTTTGTTAAATTGACAGCACCAATGATAGGATAACGAACATGAAGGGCCTTCGTTGTGCATTTTGGGCAACAGTTTTGCGGAGGGGAAGGGGGTTGGGGAGGCAGGAGAAACTAATGGCAAGAAAAAGCAAGAGAAAAGAGATGGAAGCAACGTGGCGTTTAATTAGGCCAGAGAATATTGCTTATATTGTAGGAGAAATGGAGGGTAAAAGGAAGGAAGGAAGTAAGAAGAAGGATCGATGCTCATTAATGAACCCTTTTCCCTTTCACAGACCAAGCGTATCCGTTAATTGGGAAGAGAGAGGAGAGAGAGGCAGAGGGCGCCACTAGCGTTTGCAGGACGTTACAGTACTCTCATTCCGCCATTTTATAGTCTTTCATCATCAAAACTTGCATATACATAATAACAATACATGTTTTACATATTAAACACAGAGACCCGCTTCTGTCAATATGTAATCAATGATTTTCTTTTTTATTGCATTGTCCATAGAAAAGCAACTTGAAATCTTTAAAGCCATTCTTAAAATAGTTTATTGACAAAAATGAGAAACTTTTTACCTTCTGGGCCAAATTCACTACTTTCACATTCAAAATTTATTATAGCGAATGCAAGAAATGTGGATTTGTTCAATGGAAATGGTTTATAATACCAGGTGTTTATTATATTGAGAATAATTTAACATAGCGTTTATAGCAAATGTCAAATGTTTTAACGTTTGGTTTACAATACCAAGGCTTTTCTTATATCAGGTGTTTTCTTTAACGAGGTTCTACTGCATCTCACAGCATGCGATAGATCAGCTGAACTGAATGAATGAATGCTCCAATGACACTCTTATAATGAAAATAGATACATTTTGTAGTTTAAATGACTACACAAAACTAAATTCCTAGTCAACTTGCACAACCTTTGTTTGACATAGTTTGATTTTCCAAAATGAATTACGAAATTCAGAACAAAAAGTGTTTGAAAACATATTTGGTCTACTTTAATAATCTTTAGTTGCATTTCTCCAACGAAGAAAATGAAATATTGCTTTTCGCCATTAGGTGGCGCATGTATAGCTAGTAGCCAAGCATGAGCCCAAACGCCTTTATTTTGACACTAAGCCGTAACACACTTTAAAATACTTTTCCACTATAAAATAAGTTGAAGATTGTAAGAAGAGTTTGCAACGATGCCGTTATAGAGAGAACATTTGTTTAGCGCATTTCTCATTTCTCACTTGTGTGGCGCCTGTCACTTGCACACCATTAGCATGATTATGTTGCATGGTAAGCAAGTAGCAAAAAGGAGGGGGGAGAGAAGGGGTTTGTTGGGGCGGTTGGCCAGACATGCAATCGATCTCCCTGTGCTCTATACTTCTCCAATTCTGCAGTATTGTACACCCTTATCATTTCCTTCTCCATCAGTCATTTCCTTTTCTCTTTCCCTTGTTTTTTCGGGGTCATTTTCTCATTTCAGGACGTACCAATCAGAACAGTTACAATTATCGCGAAATGCAGTTGTTTTCTAGTGCCCCCAGAATTAATAGCAACTGCTTCAGTTAGCACATTATTCAAATTAATATTTCGGAATAAAATAGCATTCGTGTAAATAGGAAAATGATGAAGGAAAATATTCAGAGAGTTCACTGCAAAAATATACCCCAACACGTGTTGCAAAAAGAATTGAAAGAATTAAATATATAATGGATAAATATGTTTCTGGCATGCAGCACGTTTTTCAAACAAGAATAGAGGAAAAGCAGGCTTAAGTTTTCTAGAAAAATGCATTTTATAGCATGCATGCGAAATAAGTATCAAAACCTGTTTGGGAGGAATGTGCTTCAAATAATGATGTTGATCTAGTTTATTTAGAATAATGAAATAAACATGAACCTTTTAATAGCTAATAAAGACATGCACCTGCAGAAAGCGAGATTTCTTAGGGTTTCCATTATTTTTTTGCAAATGACTTCCATAAATGTGCATGCATGTTATTAATCAATAGAAATACAGAAATACACATATAATACTTATTTTCATGAAGAGCGCAAAATTATAGCAAAATGTTTGAAAAGACAATACATCCAAAAAATATACAAATATTAGAAAAGAACCATTCCCCGAATTATGAAGCTCGCTTTACAAAAATTCGCATTTCTACAAAGCATTCCTATAAATTACATAACAATTTAATGGAATTAGCAATTTGAGATTATTTTTATAATAGATGCATATTTTGTGAGTGTTGCAGTGAAGAACCTATTTTGCACATACTGTATATATTCAAAAATAATTTTTTTCTTCTAAAACTTCCACTCTGTGAACTGTACAACTATACATATACAGCATGAAAGCAAACTTTTTAAATATTCCAGCGTCTCAAGGGAAAAAAAAGTGCAATAAAATGAATAGATTCACGAATTTGCATTCATGTCAGGGTAGACAAGTGAATGAATTTTCTCCAACATCTTTTTCTGTCTATATAAGGATGCCAATTTGGCGGAACGATTTTTCGTTAGAAAAAGAATGGAAACAGAAAGAAAATAAAATTCGGTCAAATTGAGGCATAGTTTTACAAATATAAAAATAAAGCTAAAGAGAACAACGACATGAAAAACATGAAGCGAAAAAATCACAAATCTTTCCAACTTTTTGGGACCCAATCGTAAATAGTATTAGAGCGAACAGAAAAACGGTTTTCTAATGAATATATTCGTCTCGTTATTTGCGGACGTTTTACGCAAATGTGAAAAAAATCAGAGGAAAAGAAATGGGAGCAGTCCAATAAATTTTTATGCAAATTGCGTCACGTTTGCATATCGTGCTGTGCGAATTGATTCGTACAAATCCCATTCCGTCCATTTGCATAAACGGAAACCATTCATAAATAAAACTCATGGCATTTTATTACTATATGCCAGCGCAATAACTTTCGCAAATTCCCGAAAAATAGTCCCCTCAGCGATGACGTTCAAATCAGGTTTCCCCCCGATTTGCGCAATGTGGGCATTCGCAAATCGAAATAGCAACATTTCAGGCGAATGTTTGAACAATTTCTTCAAATTTACAATAGGAAATAAAAAATTACACGGTGTTTGTAGTATATGGCTTATGCAGCACTTTATGCTGCTGAAACAAAACATTGGACTCCTCTTGACTGCCTTGTCACCTGACTAAAATTTTAGTCAACAGAGCTTTTTGGTGTCAATATCATACTGAGAATGCCCCATGTGACTCAATCAATTTTGATGCAGGAGTTCTGACAGCTACCTATTTCATGAGTATATATTATCTTGGCCAATCAAAGCAAGGGAAAACATCTACTGCATGGGTACCTTGGAAATTCACAGTTATAACATATGACACTGAAAGTCAAATAATTTTCTGAATTTGAAACTTCTGCAGCTGGTGACATGGGCAACATTGCTTTTCTTGGACAAATATCATGCAACTGCACATTTTTCAGTAGTCATGCATTAATGTTAATGGTATAGTTCTACCAGAATGTCTGCAGCTAAGTAATTACTTGTACAATTGTGCCCAAAAGTAATTGTCTGTTATCGTGTGCTGCAGGATAGCAAAATGCGACAATACTTTTGGCCAGAGTTGTATACCGGTACCTTACACTAATGCCCCAAACAACTGCAAGTATATCACACTTGCAGATGACAGACTTCTATAGGTACTACTTGCATGCTCCTCACATATGTATACAGTACTTTCTCAAGTGTGTGCGTGAAAGCCACAGACCTCCTGCAGCATTGTTACAAAACAAACAATTCCATAGTGTTTCTTTAATGATGTTCATGCAATTTGTGGTCTTTGGGACAGGGGTTTGGGACCGTGCCTGTAGTTTTAGCTATAGGGAAGAGTGTATACAATATGAATGTACATATAAGAACACCTGGGGCGGCAATTAAAGTGCAATGTTTTATGAAATTTGCTTTGTATAGCACGTTGTATAATAGCAATATAACGATGGGAGCGTCTCTTTTCATCAGAGGTCTGTGGTATCTGACGTATTTTTAAAGGATAGTGAGGCATGTGGTAAAGTCAACAATACGAGACAGAGCATGGAGAGAAGTTGGGGGTGTAAAAAAAGAAGGTAAGGTGTTTTTGGCGGCAAGGGTTCAAAGCATGCCTAACGAGGCACGTTGCGCTCTGTGTCAAATATTTCAAAAAACCCTAACCCTAATGTAATCGTGCATCGAGAGAGAGTTTGATCCATTGTTGAAGGTGGCATAGGAAAAAGCAACATGCCATTCATGGCAAAGTGTCTGTCTGTTGCCTCGTTTACCGGTCAGTGCGGTACGCTATACTTCTTGTTCCCCCTTCATAAAGGTCTCTTTATACATTCTGCGCGCGCAGTATATGAACTCAAAGAAAATGGATGGTGCAAAATGTTGAGTCATCTTGGAGCAAATGCTCAATGCTCACGGCGGGATGCGTACTTATTTCCGTAAGACGGGCAGCGCCAAGTGCTGACAGCTGAAACGCCCTCTAGCGGCGCATCCAGACGCCGTTTCACTTCCTGTCGCCGTCATGTCACATCCGATGCTCATCGTTGCCAAATTCCCAGGGGATGCCCTCTATACCAGTCGGAATTAGTCGATCAATCGTGCGTACAAATCCCAGTTTACATGCTTGCTTTTTTAGCGAAACATGAAAGGGGACGGTTGTAACGCAGCATCCAATCAACTCTATTATGTGCATTAAACAAAGATATGTTGGAACGAGGAGCGGACTTTAAATTAGAACTTCAATTCACTGTTCTAATATTTAAAAACTTAAACTTTATAATATCTAAGAACTTCAACTTTCCAATATCTAAGAACTTCAACTTTCCAAAATATATAAGAAATTTGTAAAGTAATAATATTTATTCTTTCTGAAAGTTCTGCACATGTCACCTCACAAGCTCAGATCAAGGACTGGAAGTTACAACATTCTTTCAGTTCGCAGTATACTACACTATTGACATCACTGTAATTGTTATCCAAAAATATATACTAAGTGTTTGTTTTTGTTTATATTTTTTAAGATACAACTCTGTCATTGTATAATATGCTGTTTTGCAAGTTACAATTAAGTTGAAAATTCCCTGTTTGTAAACACAGTTTTCTTTACATCCATTTTGGACAGCACACTGAAAAATAGACGGATATAAAACAGATTTCTTATTTTGGGAAAGATGTCTAGATGTCATGCAGGTATGCATAATAAGCAAAAGCAACGATGCTGCATAACTCTCACTTCTCATTTATCATTGAGGGCAAGTAGGGCGATGAGGGCTCCCCCTACCGGCCTGTCAACCCCGACTGCGGCTCTTGGCAGGGAAGCTCACGCCTGTCAGACAAGTGAGAGAGTTCAGAGCGCTGACCCCGGCAAACCAAGCTCCACCTCTACACACCATATGCCCCTGCGAAGTCGCCAGTAGACCCCATAGACCAGGCAGGACCCATCCATATACTCGCACTGGGGTATATATGATCGGTACAGATATCCGGGCCAGCAGAGGGCGCAACAGCACGTGGTTCGTGTCAATCACCACCAGGGCTCGCCACCATCCATCACCTTCAAGGGGCAGAAGTTGCACTTGGACAACAAACTCCAAAACCTCGATTTATAAGAGCAACCCCCTCCCCCACCCCTTGTTTTTGCAGGTCACACCGGAAACCGACCTGACCCCTAAGGGGATTCAGTTGTAGGGAATGTGGGGCATTTTCCAGGAGTCGGGTTTCACTTGGTGGACGTATATTACGGTTATCTTGAACAGCTAGGACAGTGATGATTGTTTGGAAATGACGAAAACAATCCGGCTTGAATTTCTTTTTTTACTTAATAAGAAAGAAGAGTTCACATTCAGGTTACCAAACATTTGCAAGCTGACTGACAAATACGTAAACCGCAGACATGACATATATATCACCGCCACAGAAATGACCAATGTAATTTATTATTCCTAAAATGCGTGTGAACTGTTTGTTTGCTATGTGTATGTTGAACTTATGGCTCCGTGCGCAGCTGATTTGGAGCGCTACCTAGTGTGGCGCAATCGAAGCAATACAAGACCTCCCATTTTATACAAAAAGTATAGTAGGTACTATGTGCACTACTAATATTGATTTATTTTCTTCCCCCCCCCCCCTATCCAACAAAGTTTTGCAAAATATGTAAACAAAGGTTTCTATAGAGCTTTCTTTAAGAATTTATACTTTCACGGAAATTAATATAGTATTATAAGTTAATTAATGTAAGATATAGACGTTTCAAAAACTGGGATATACGTATAGCATTGATTTACTAGGAACTTGAAAAAGTTACAGTATAGTGACTTAATTTTTGAATGTCCCCTAATAAGCCTCGCGTGACTTAAGATTTGTGGGAAATGAGAGCGAAATAAAAACCAGTCGCAGGTGAAATTGTAAAGGTACAAATAGTGGTTATTAGGTGACGACAAATTACAGGGTGTTTCTACTTTCACCTATTTCTCGCGCACCCGATACAAGTTGAGATATATAGCTAGGGCTAGGACCCTCTCTATAAGGTCAATTAAGATAAGAGCCACAGCGCGCACAGCTCCTTGGGTAAATTCAAGTCTTATTACAGAAGATTTGTGTTGAAAAGTGTAGGTATACATGCAGGGGTATTGCATTAAAGCACTTTGTGAGCGAAAATTGCGCCTGTACAAACGTGATAACATGTGCCAATGCGGAGCGTTAATTATGGCCGGGTAAATATTTGCTTTGGCCACCTAATGGCAAATGGGGAAGACCACGTGACATACACATTGCTGGGGAACACCGACTTGGGACAGACAGACCAGAAAGCTCAAGTGAACATCTTCACTATTCAACCTAATCCAAACTGCAACGTTCCTATAATAATAGTATTTCAAAAATATATATTGCTCCTTACTATTATCAAATTTCCTCCTCTAATGGAAAACCTGGGATGTTGGGAGATTTTAAAACGGTTTAATAAATTCAGGGAAATGTCAAGGCATATTACAAAAAGCAATTGGTATACGAGTAACTGTTTTTAGAATAATTAAAATAAAAATTGCAAATTTAAATTCTAAACTATAATTGTAATAAATTATATGGTCAGGGAAATATTGAGAGGATCGATAGTGAATTTATTAATATGCAAATCACTGGGAAGTAAAGTTAGAGAAAAGTCTGGGAATTCAACCAAAAAAATAAATAAAGCAAATGTTTCTGAACTTATTATAGTAATTGTTTGAAACTTTTAAATAAAGTGTACCAAATAATATTTATTATCAAACAAATTTTATATATTTTGTTAGCACAGATATCAGTTTAAAAATTCTATAAAGCTGAGTTAGATGACAAAAAAATTAGCACTTTATTAAACAACTACAAACAGAACGCAACAAAAAGGGAATAAACAAGTCGTAAAAATAATATGAAAAACATTAGCACAATTCACAAAATTGCTTCAATGCAATGGGGTGTTAGAATGCAAATGCATGCGGTTTCAAAAAATATTTGCATGCGGTTGAAAGTTAACTATCAAACTAATTGCACATTAATTTATAATTTAAACAACGTTGGCGATTAGGATGCAACTAGAGCTCTGCTAATTATTCCATAATATTGATCTTGCATGCAGTCCGACGATGGAGTTGCAATGTGTTTGCCCTATGCTTATACGAGTGTCGTCAGAGTAGATTATGAAAAAATAAAATGCTGCACGGATCGGTTAGTTTAATGGTTGCGGCGGCCGCCGACAGGGTCGCTCTAATGCGTCCCCACTCGGCCGTTATCGCAACTAATGACGGTCATTGCTGCCTTTTGCGGTGCACATTTCTCCAGCAACTCACGATTTTACTGCTGCCCAAATTGCACCAGTCTGTAGTCTCTTTACAGCCAACCAAAAACCCCCCTCCTTTTGCTTCTGAAACCTTAAAACACACCTCACACGTGCGCCATTTTATTTAAGTAATAGCCGCACCCGTACTACAATCCACTCTTTTCACACCTAAACCCACTTCATGTGTTGTATATTAAAAAGTCCATAAAATTGGGGTAAATATAAATATCTTAACAAACAGTGCCAACTTGCACGTCAATCAAGATTTTACAATATATGTATTGTCTTATGGGGTCAAGGTGAAGTTAGTCAGGAAGACAAAATAATATCCTAAAGATGGATATTATGCCAGCATTTTTTGACAAAATGTTAGTATTTTCTATTTTGTCAGTTATTTTTGCAGTATTTTAACGAATAAAACAATTTGCACCCAAATGTAACAATAAATAATTTTCCTATAGTCCAATTCACGAAAGATGAGCCTCAAACTTTTTCGCTATAAAAGGTCATAAACCTAGCCAATCCTAAATTATAAGCAAAGGGGTGCATCTGACAACAAATGCACTTTTCATATCACTCCCACAGAGCTCTTTTGAACCATAACCTACTATAGTATAGTTTTGGACTGTCCGCAGTCTGATATTGACCAGTAGTTTAAAATGTAAGATATCTCATCTTTCATGAACAAGACTACTTTCTTATATGTATACAACAAAATAAATGCGAAAAATGGCAATAATTAATCTACATCATTGGTGAGGATACTGAAAAACTAAACTTTTTCAAAAATGCTTTGAATGGAGAAAAAAAAAAAAAAGTGGAGTCTCTAAATAAATAGTGAGGTGATAGGGCAAAAAAGTTGAGTGGGAATGTATTTATCCGCACAGACAAAGGAAAAATAGCTCGTCATCATCGTTAATCCGGATCTATAAGACAAGATACAAGCGGACTATTATAAGAAGGCTTAATGTTAATGGCGCAAACTTTTGTCGGTGCAGCCGCAAAAAGATAACCCCGGTCGCGTCCCCTGGTGGCCAATGTGGGCGTAATTAGGCGGCGTTGGTGTAGCAGCGCCCTCTAACGGAGACGGTAAAATAATACAAAACGACTTGCGCAATTACCTGTTCGTATTTCTCCAGTTCCTGATGGTATATCTGTCGGATCTGTGCCAGTTTGGCCCGATAATCCGAATGCTCGATGGCATTGTCCGGTTGTCCAGGACCCCCTGAAGCTGCTGCGGAGGCGTTGGCAGCCGCTGCTGACCCTCCACCCTTTTCCGGACCTGCCACTCCTTCCGCAATTAGCATATTATCCAACCGCATCAGTTGAGGGTCAGGTGGTTCCTCCTCCTGTGTGTTGCGAAGACTGAGCACTGAAATCACACAAGAAACAAAGACAACATCAAATAAACTTCCCTGCAATGATTCACAGTAATGCAGTAAAACGCATATTACACAGCACCATGTGTATAGTAAATATTAATATATTGAATTACGAATAGAAAATTCTCTGAAAAATCCTCATATTCATTTATTTTTTGCTTCCAAAACGTTGTGACTTTTCAAAGTTTCTTCAATGACATTTATCCTGGAAAATTGGTAATTCTTGTTCTAATTAGTTTTATTCATGAAAATCAATTAATTGATCTTTACAAAATAGCTTTTGCTTTATGGGAATAAAATAAATCAGTAATTTAATTGTTGTCGTCTAACAATAACAATCGGACTTATTATTAACATGCATGACAATTTGTTTCATTTAGAGCAAAATATTTGTATAATCCCAACATATTATTACGTAATACTAAATTTCAATAACAACAATGCAAATGTTGAACAATCTGCATACTTCATTAATTACTACACAGTCGTTATCACGCTTTAGCAAACATAGTTTATATTTCTAATCTTATTCATTGAAATTGATAGTAATCCTACTTCACCCATGTACAGAATTACATAGTAATTCAACTCGTCGAATTTTAACATATTCACGTTTGCAAAGAAGAATTGAGATGGATATTGAAAGCTATTTGTAACGCAATTGGAAAGTGCAACAAGAAAACACACAGCTGTATGGGAAGGAAGCCAACTTTTTAGAGAAAGGGTCGCTTTTGCCAGAAGGCGCTGCAGCAAGACTTTTCGTTAAATTTGGAAAATGCTTAACCGCTCCCGATGGAAATTATCCTTGACTCGGATATTCATTCATTCATTCATTCAAGTGGGAGGAAATGTGGGAGGGTGGATTCCCCAAGGTATACCGGAGATATCACTGGAAACCGAGCATCATTTGTCGGGGTGGTGGCGGTGGTAGTGGTGGTGGTGGAGGGAAAAACGAGACAAAAATACCCAGCATCCCTTGCGGATGTCTCTGATAAAACACACGATGGATTGAAGGAGACACGTGCCTCGTTTTCCCTTATTTTATTTTTTTTTCTATCAAAGACTTTGAAGAGAACAAGGCAAAAAACCGTGTTGCATACATACACCTCTGCAATGTGTCAATAAATCGCGTAACAATTAAATAAACCACCAAATTGGGTTGTTATTGGGAGAGGAAAGCACGGATTCTGTGTGCCCTCGGGGATTCATTACAGGAACGGGGTCTTCTTATATATAATTAATTATCCACAATATTAGCCTCGAGGGATGAAACAAACGCAAATGTACTATTCCTTATGTTTACGAAGCAATTTCGCTGAAGCACACAAAACAACAATCCGTTTTAAAGTTACAATATTTAAACTGCATGAGAAAAATGCAGTAGATAATAACAGCTAGGTATACTGCTATAAATATTACGCAATATATGTAATCTATGAGCACACATGGTTGCAACTCACAAGAGGAAACATGGCAAGGTAAAGAATCTGACAGCAAAAACCCAGTAAAATCAAGGAATTCAGCTACAACATTGATAATATTAAAATATTGATTCTATAAGATTTAAAAATTATTAGGTACTTATGAAACTGTCTAGAACATTTTGATGACATGTCAGGAAATTTATGGCGTCTCGGAATTTCATATTACAGAACAAGCATATTAAAAAAAAAGCAGTCAACAAATGAAGAATTAACCAATGTCAGAGCATGTCAAAACTTTCCAAGAAACAATGTAATAATCCAGATATTACTTTGAAGATAGTAAGAGCATTACTGAAAAAGTAACTATGAATTGTAGTAGACCTTATGAAAAATGAATTTCAAAAGCACTCAATATAATTTATAGTAACTCTTGTAAAGTATTAATAAAATTAATGAACATATTAACACTGAATAAAGAAACTATGTAGCCTACTTGTGAAATAAATAGGATGCATTCTGTAATTCATATCACAGTATTTAAAGAAAATAATCTGAATTATAAATATGGATTTAAATGAGATGAATCATATAGAAGTAAACAGTATCCTGTAATAAATAAAACACACAATCGCATTATTTAAATTCCCATATTTTTGCGAACAAATTACTTTGATTATACTTAAAATTACATAGCCTATTTATAAAGTTGTAAAAACCTTAACTCAGAAATACCTTATTATCCACAATTATAATGGATTATGTATTCCATTTTCCATAACTATATTTAATACTATATCATATTGAGAAAAGTACATCTTTCAAAGTTGGTCCACTACAATTAAAAGCATTCATTTTGTATGAGAAGTTTTTGAAGATGAAATGAAAAAGGAAAAAAAAAGTAAAGATGAGGCAGAAGTAGAAGAAGATGACGAAGAAGAAAAGCGAACCGACTGGAAATGAAGGAAAAGGAGAGCCAAGAAAAGTCGAAAGGGGGATTTCTTATCAATGAAATAGCTTCGGCTGGGAAATGCAGTCTTGAGGGAAGATAGAAGACGAGAAAAAGGAAAAAAAAAGTCTTGGAAAAGAGAGAGAGCCCAGAAATGGTGCTTTTCCATTCGACTGCATCGGCTGATAACGAGGATTTGGGCTGCATGCAAGGAGGAGTAACAAGAAGTGGAAGAAGAAGAGGAAGAAGGAATTCTGGAGCAGGGACTCAGTGATGGCTTAGACAAGAGAAGAATGACGCAATGTCCACTTTTTCCGTCTGTCCACGTGTCCCAAATTTCTTGCTCGCAATCCCTTCTAAGCCTTCCTGCTCCTCCCACAATTCCTCGGACGTGCAAAGCTCCCCCTTGCTCACAAGCTGCATGCTTCCCCACACCACTTGGGCGCATGCGCAACAGCTTGGCAAAAATCGAACATCTTCATGTTATATCATATTCACTTCTTAGGAAAGGGGTCAACATGCTCCATTTTACCCACTCGACCATATATGATGCAAACCTAACAAGATATAGGATTTCAGACCACTTATTCATTTACGGTATAACATTCAAAAAATGTTATAGTAATTTCTGAATATTATTTTGTCTATAAGAAATCAGTGTACAAATTAAGGAAACATCCTTATTCAATTTTTAAAAACAAATTATAATTTGATAGTCTATTAAAGGTGAACTGACAGTGGACTATGACCAACCCTGCCATTGAGTAAATTGGGACTACTGGCCAATTAGTATGTCCATGATTGGCCAGAAAGGGTACAGTTCAGAGTCAATGTCAGTTCACCTTTAAAGTCTATGGATCACTGCAAACGGTTTAGGTAATTACAGCGCTACCTGCCGGTGGAATCGTCGTCCCACGTATATACTGAATGATCTCTATACAAGTATATAGACAAATTTGACGGACAGGTGGCGTGGCAATAACAGAAATCACGTCCAATGTCAAGACTGCAATCAAACTCTTCCAATTCAAAAGTTTCCTTTTAGAAATTCAATTGAGAACTTCCAAAATATTTGACAAGTGTTATAATAGCAACTTCCGTTCAAATCCCACACGGGAATTGACTACTCACAACCCCTGCATTTGCAATTCCAATTCAATTGTATACAATATTAGTACTAAGACAGCTGCAATTTAAATTAATGTATTGTATACTATTATATTTGGACCAATAATAAGTTACTAAGAATTAATGTCTTCAGCTGATTTATTAAATAATGATACACGAAGTTTTATAATTAAAAATTAAATGTTACAAGAATACAGTGTTTTAATTGAGTAAGTTTCAAAGTGATATCTATAATAAATTCGTTGAATCCAAGGAATATATTTGAAAGTGCATTGTTTCTTGATAAATCACGGTATTGCTATACTGGGGGAAAAATGAAGAAACCGATACGATAAATCCCAATGGTTTTGAACTATTTAGTAAAACATGACACAAACAAGTTATCGATTCATGAGAATGCATTGTGTATAGGTATAATATAAGCGATTTCTGTACAAGGAAGAAGGGTAAATCGGTGGTGGAAAAATAAACTGGTGCGGAATATGAAAATGAGCGAATAAGTATTCATGGGACATTGGTCGGTTGCGCATGCGCAATGAGTGCGATCGATGCGCCACTGAAAAAAGCGCGACAACGAAGAGAGAAAATAAAGAGGAACCGTTTTCTCCACTTTACGACCAGATAGAAATTTAATATTTTGCTCCTTGGTGGAGCAGAGTGCAAGCACTTTTATGAGCTCCTTGATTGTTGGCTCAGGTCCCTCCCACTAAAAACAACCCGCCAACCCTGATCGGCCCGCTCAACCGTCAAATCCCTACAATCTCCCTCACTCGTCATCCCCTTTCTTCCCTTACAACAACCGCTTATAGTCAACTCCAAACTCGCAACCATCCACTTACATATTTTTCATAATTGCACTTGTTATTCATTCACAAACGCGAAACAGTACATGCAATTTCCTGCAGGACTGCATGTGTGACTGAAAACAACAACTACACAAATCATCTATAGTGCGTCTCAACTCAAGGTTGCAGTAATTCCCTCTTGTTTTCTTGCTTCATGGAGTAAATCCTTACACCAAAAAACATTCCACTATACACAGTTGATGGAAAATACCTAATAAAGTTAATTGATATTAATGTTTTCAAAATTCGACCTAAATATTATGTGAAATAAATCCTTGGCAATCATTGGATTGTGCAATCTTGAGTTTAGGCGCACTATAGCTATAAATTTTTTTTATACCAACACTGAATCAGAAAATCCATGTTATTACAGAGCACCTTATTCAACACACATTGATTTTGAATTTGGGAGAAGTTTAAGCGAGTTAAAGTGCACGTTGCAAAATATTTTATTCGCTTTACGGTGCAATGATTTATAAGGAAGCTCAACATTTACATAGGGTGGTAGTTTGTATAGTATAAGTAAATGAAGTTTTTGTATAGGTTCTATATGCAGGAATCGGTTTACATTTATTGATTGATAGTTGACGTGTATTCACCCCCTGGCGGCAAAATATGGCATCCGAAATTGGCGATTCCCTTTCGCGCGTGATATACCTTATCTGCTAAATAAATAAAGAGAGAGAAAGAGAGAGAGAGAGAGATGAAGGTGAAAAAAGATTTCGGTAGTGCGCAAGCGCAATGAAAACGAAACGCGTTATAGTCCCAGATTCATTAATCTCACTGCGCGACAAGCATGATGGGAGGAAAAGAAAATGGGGGTATACGAGGCAAATGGAGAACAGAGAACCTGTATAAGGGGTTGGGGAGCTAGAGGTAGTGCATGGGGGTGGTTTGTGGTAGTGTTTAGGGACAGAAAGAGCGATGTGCTATTTTCTTGCTTGATATTCCGAAATCCGCCAGAATAACGCTAGGTGTACATGTACACCCCTGTACTCAGTCTTCCCCTGCATGGTTACCATGGCAGCAGTGAAGCCTAAGTGACAGCTCGAGATGTTCCATTTTCCCCCCACGTACCACCATTTCCAATTCCGGTAAGATTGGCCGAATATCACAGGGGCCATGGCAAGCAATGGGGAAAAAATAGAGAAGGGAAAAAAGGGGGAAAGAAGCGAAGAAAAAGCGCTTTTCTCTTTTCACTTGCATCTTCTTCATCCAGCAGAGGAGACTTTTTAATAATTTACGACCTCTCCTTCTTTTCTCCTTAATCCGAGAGCCTCAAACACCCACCCACACAGATACACATGCCCCACCCACTTCCGCCGGAAATGGCAAAGCGCGAATCGACGTGACAAATAAATAAATATCGGTTCGCGACATCGATCAGAGAAAAGGGGCGAAAATAGCGACTGGCTTCGCTGCAATACCCCCGAGTCATGCAGTGAACCTAACCCTGAATGAAATACAACGACTTGCAATGTCGAAAACGACTCACTAAGAAAACCAATAACAATGACATAATATTGTCGAGTTTAGCAGTTGTCAGATTAACACACTGAATGATAACGGCATTTTAGTCTGCCTTTTCACATTACAGAAATTCATACTGTTTTGCACCTCACACTTTTCAGCTGTCATGTTGAGTATACATTTCTTATATGTAGTTGGCACCCTTGTGTGCAATATATTGCCATGACAATATTGGTCACATTGTACTTCATTATTTTATAACTTGTCATATAAATTCCATTTATTTAGAAATACAGCTTGTAAAAAGAGAAGCTAATTGAGACATGTTAACTGGAGTGTAAAGTTAAGTTAGAAATTGTCCATAAACAAATGTGTATAAAAACTACCTTTTAAACGCTAAAACTTACATTAATTCAACTTTGCAAGAAATCTGAGGATTTATTTAATAAAACAACTAATATCGCTATTAAACTGTAGTTTGTACCAGGGAAACCGTGACCTTCGCGTCACGCCTCTTTTTATGCGTGGTCTCCAATTGGAAGATGATCAATCAGGGTCGTTGGAAGACAGAGTCCCTATACGGGGGATCAAGACATGACATTTGTTCTAAGACAATCAATAGACTGCTGTCGTGTTAATATGACAACTGCCATATATTTTAACAATGGAGAGTACAAAACTCTACAGATGCTCGATTATTAGTTTTTGGTGTTACTGGCAAAATATGTTATAGGCCTACTTTAATACTATAATTACAGTCTGTTCCAAGTTCAAGATGCATCATTTGTTTTGCAAGTCATCTAAATTTTGCTGTTGGGAGCGTTCAGAAATGACAACACACTGACACTAGCATCACAATGAAAACAGACGAGTTCAGATATACTGGTAATTTGTTCCTACTGTCAACTGGTGAAAATTTGCCATATAGTATTTCAAGTGATGCCACGGTGCATCTAATGGACACAGTTGAAATCTAATTTTACAATTTCGCAGAAAAGGAAATCCCGTGAAAATAGAAAGCAAATGTTAAAATTCCCAAATACCTCTCAAGATTCTAAGCAAATGCAGTGGAGCATTGAGGGAGATTTTGTAGACTTGGAGCATGCGCACTAGAGAAAAGCTGCGCGTTTCGTCCACTCAGTTGTATTACTGCGCACCACAGAGCAAGAGGAGGGTTGCATGCATCACCAAATCTCCCCCTTTAATCCTCACCCCATGAGAGGAACCAAACCCCCCAACTGGCCTTGAGCTCCACCCCCGCAGAGCAGCAATTTGTGCTGCTTTTCTTGTCCTTGGAGCGAAAAACCCCTGCCAACATGGAAGAAAAATCGGATTTCTGCATGCTAGCTATACCACATACTCGTCTATGTATGTGTACAGTAGTGGTCTTCTCTTTTGAGTGTGGTTTCCTCAGGGTAGGAGCAGAGGACAAGGGGTGGTTTGTACGCTTTATGGCTTTTCTAGTCCATCCGTCAAAAAAGTAAACAACTCGGGACGTCCGAAAAGTATGAAAAGCAAAGGAGCAAATGCCACCAACACGTTTCTTTCGTTATATGTGAAGGAAAAGTATAGTATCCAAAGGGAATAGAACCACTTTTCGTCAAAACTTGAGTAAAAGAATAGGGATTCGCCACCACCCATAACAGCAACAAACAAAAAAATGGAAAGGATCTCATCTGTCTCTCTCTTTCTCTTTCATCTGTGCAAATAAAACACAAAAGCGTCTGTCTGTGCGCAGGTTTGGCGACAGGTACACTTTTCAACAAGGTCCTTCTGGGAAGATGACAGCAAGACGTCATCACCAAGTAGTGCACAAGTGCAATGTAGTACTTAAGGTATAAAACAGCAATGGCAAGTACAACAAGAAGAGCTCAATTATGGACGCCGGTGAAGAGTTGCGAGCGCAGCGCCACCAACGGCGTCAAATGCAACCAGTTGACTCACATTTCAACAAAAATCTGTTACATTTTTATCAAATCATATTCTTGATGCAGACCTGCATCGTTTTGAACAGTTTTATATTATTTATGGAGTGTCATTTTCCCGGTAATAACAGAACAGTCAATAATAAGCAGTTGAATCGTTTTTCGAGGCTAAGATTCAATTACTTATAGATGGCGCTGCAGATACCATTGTGTTTTTAAAAACTGCATGCAGTTACAACTCAAAACTGAATCTTTCAACCCTCAAGCCCAATATATTGAGTCTTAGTGAATAATGAAATATCTGGTGAAATGCATTTTTTAAAATATGACTTCATTTTCAGCGAAAAACCGAATTCAATGGAAATATGGAGAAAAACAGCAAAATCAATGTAACATAATTTATGAATGACCCCAAAGGAATATACTGCTGGAACCATGGAGGGCCAATAAATGTTGAAGAGTTCAATGAAACTGGGGAAAGTCTGAAATCAAGTTTTGGCAACTTGGGGAACCACCCGTTGTTTCTGGTCGTTGAAGACTTGAAAAAGCCTACTGTGAGCCAAGAATATACTGCTAACAAATGTCACAGTCAACCTTGGTCATTCAGGTCCCTTCTTCCAATATTATATATACAAAAAAATCGATCAGGAAATCTGTAGAAAGTTATGCAACTGAAACTTTTGGTTATATAGTGAAGACAATGTTCCACTTCTTCGGCCACAGCCAGAATAGCATTTTTTCTTTTCTTTTCTATAATAAAAAAAGGGGAAAAAGAAAGGAACCAGGCCACTTTGAATGAAAAGGACAATCTCAGCGGGTGTTGCGCTTTCGGGACAAACGAAACCAAATTACACGGAAATAAGACCAGAATCAAACCAGTGCCCAGAATAAATAAAGCAACAGAGCGACCATTGAGCAAAAGAAAGAAACTACAAAAGAAATAAGAAAGTTCTTTTGTTTCCAGATGAGCAATATAGGGTCTTGGCGTTTAAAGAAAAGAAAGTATTGTGTATTACACAGTAGGCCTACAGAGAAGGAAGTGTCTTCTTAACATGTATACACAGTGTTGTCTTCAAGATGCTCACAAAAGATTTACAGATTTGCTGGATAAACCAAGCTCTTTGTAATTATTTATAACTTTCATCCGTCCGCAATATTTTTCTTGTCGACTTTGATGAACTTTTATAGCATTCACCAACCTCACAAGGGAATTGAATTATTGCTCTGTATAATTAAGCAGTATTAGTCGTGAAACTCGTACAACCGGAATTCACCTAGCCCTAGATACATTACTTAGCTAAATTACCATATAATGTTGAAATTCTTATCAAAATATTTACAACCTTAATCGTATCTTTATTGCTATATATGACCAATATTGCATTAAAATTTATCAAACTGTATTGGACACCTTTTTAACTGTATAGCATATACAGGGTGATGCAAAAGTCTGGTCATTTTTTTAATTATCTGAAAAAGAAGTGACATAAAATAAAAGTAATAACTGTGGGTCTGTAACATGTCAGGGGGACATCTGTTGGTGGCATCAGTGATGACCTTGAAGTATACCTTAAAGGTCAGATGTTTTGTACATCGGACAGCTTTCGAGCTGGATAGGTAGTGTAAATTAGTAAAATGTTACCATCGGTATTGCAAACATGTTGCTGAAAACAGATTCAAAATCGGATTAAAAATGGAGGAGCAATCACATTATTAATTGTCTGGGAGCCCCAAATGTTGACATCACTGTACAACCTAGGTTGCCATGCAGGTAAGCGCACCACCACCATTCACAATTCCTCAATTGGATATCATACATATTTGTTTAAAATTTCCAATAATTTTCTACTTTCTGAATTACATTTTCTTTTTCGACTTCCCTATAATTTTCCTACATTTTTGTGTAAAATCCCTGTAATTTCCCCATTTTTCCAGACAATTGTAAACCCGTTATCTTCTATATTTCAGCTGCTCACATATACAGGACGAATACCAGTGTTTTACGATATCCCCAATTAGAGAAATTAAATAGCAAATCGAATGTACATGGCAAAATCTGGTGAGATTTATTAATAATGAATACAGAACACTAACATGCATTTTGAACGAGTTTCACAAAATATTGATTGAAAATGCAATTGCCTGAAAGGTTTTGATATTTTTCACTTCACAAAATGCATAATAAGAATAAGTGGAAAGGGGTGAAAAGACCCTGGGTGTACTGTGTATATAGTACACAGTGTTGTAGTACTACACAGAGGATACAGTAGGTCTTCTGAACGAACATTAATCAAGGTGACAGACGTGATTAACCCCTTAACACTTGACTGCATGCAGCTGTTACTCGTTTCATCCCTACTTACATGATTAAACGGTTAATGAGATCGAGGCAAGCCAACTTCCGGTTCCTTCTGTCCAAAAAATATATCCTATCAAAAAGCGGCCCTCAAGCATAAGGGGTTGGGGAGGGGGCATTAATTACGTCAAACTTTGATTCTCTTGCTTCTCGCAAAATCATATTTCCATTCAATTAATATTCAACTTGCAAGCACATAAGTGCTTTCCCACTTTTTAGCATGATATAATGAGGATATTAAACCCAGAATATATTAATAAAT
Organism: Glomeris marginata; assembly: GCA_034696005.1. Taxonomy (NCBI): domain Eukaryota; kingdom Metazoa; phylum Arthropoda; class Diplopoda; order Glomerida; family Glomeridae; genus Glomeris; species Glomeris marginata. The sequence goes on along the minus strand of JAQFZQ010000391.1, from coordinate 12,980 downwards.
TTCTTTCATTAAATCAAGAAGCAGTAGAGTATAATTAATGATTCATGGGAAATATTAATTAAAAAATACGGTGTATTGACAAAAAAATATATCCAGTCATTAATTTCAGAAACAAGGATTAACACCAAATTTTATAATCAATACCTTGAGATATAAAAATTAAAGCATGTTATATTTTAATTGACAGAAGCTATATTAATGGGTGTGTGATAACTTATTGCACTCACTAGATGAAAAGCAATTCACAAGATCATTTAAATTTTCATGCTGGAATTATGAATTTTTGTCAGAATTAATTAAAATGCAGCTAGATGAAGATTTTAAAAGGTATTTAACAGAAAAATAGTGCGTTAAAGTTTTCCATTCAAGAAAACCAAAAGTGATTACAAGGTAAGCTAGAACATACATCCGACATCATCCCTTGAGGATTGGACTGTTTATACCTGGTTGATCATGTCAGTAGTCATCAGATTATGGTGAATAAAATGTTTGAAAATTTTTAGTTTTCATTAAAAGTTTTCTCTACGTACTTCCAAATAAACTCATATAGCTTAAGCCAAACTTTAAGGGGAGTGAAAGAGGTGGCAGTGATGACGTCATTTATGCACGACACTGAATGCAGGTACTAGCTCCCAAGGAGAGAGAGATGTTTATCTTTTTTCTCCTCTCTCAGCTCTCATTGTTATTTATGGCATCTTAATGAAGACGGTATTCAACATGGGCGAATTTTTTTTGGAAAATTCGTTTCAAGGAACACGTGATCCTCGGATTACCTAAACTTCTACTCTTATAGTCTTTATGATCACGTGACATGCACCACCATCAAGTGTCACCAGAGAAGCTAGAAAACGCCGTCCATCAGCATATAATCTGAGATTAGAGGATTTCAGGCTAACGTGGTGCTTAAAAGGTCGGCTTAAATAAAAATATACAAGAAATAAAAATTTGGGACGTTAGATTTAAGTTCCCTATCCACAACTTGCTCAACGTTCTTACACCACCATTACAACAGTCAGCCTGCAACTTATATATAATATATCCCAGGACATAAAATATTTGTCAGGCTGACTGATGCAATGGCGGCCAAAAAGTTAAAGCCCTATACTGAGTTGAGGGGTTATTACGCTACCAACCTTTCCAAAATGCACTTGTGTTGGAATTTCCTTCATTTAGGGACGAATGTATATAGTTTCATGTAAGATTGGTATTGACCACGTGTGACATCATCGTCAGGAATGAAGTTTTTTCCTCCATCTTGTTTTTCGTGATCACAAGGGGGGATATTTTTGGCGGCGAATAGAAAAGAGACGAGGAATTTTCACATCTTTAACAGCACTAAGGAATGTTGCAACAGAAATTATATTCTCCGAATTACATAGCAAACGACCTTTCATTTTACGGCAACAAGCAAATATGAGCAACATACACGCACATGCAAGTAAAAATACCTCTGCTTGAATTTCATTTCATTTTAAAACGCTTTCAAAATGTTAAAATAAAACCAGCTATTTTGTCGTTTAGTATGCTTTTCGCTGGTATAATAAATTTGCTGTTCATCATTTATACGACTATGTAATCACGCACAATAGATATCAGCTAAAATTATTCTGCTAATTGCAAAATTAAATCTGTTAAATAAAAGTATGCAAATTCAGTTTATTATAATGATTTGAGATTTCTTTTAAATTTTTTAAATTAATTACCTTATGTAATAACACAACAAAAACCGAGATTTGCTCGTTTGGCAATATACGAATACTGTTTAATTACAGTATGAAGTTATAAAATCTTAATTGCAAAAAATTACAAGTGCTGGAATTTGAATGAAAACATAATCATCCAAGTCTGAATTTCAGATTCTTTTGTGTCGCGATGGACAAGCAGGTTTTTCAGGATAGAGAGCCAAGAAAAAAAATGAGAAACAAGGGTAGTTGGAATTTTCACCGGGGTCTGGACTGGATTTTGGAGAGAGAAAAAACACACACCAGGTTCCGTGTTTAAAATTCCAGGTGCGTACAGGAATTCAATCTGCATGAAGAACGACAACAACGACGATGAGAAGATTTTTTTTTATCCTTCCCGCAGGAGTAAAGGCTGAATAAGAAGGAGTGCAAGAAAAAGAAATGGAGAAGAAGTCGTATACTTTTGATAGGGTTTCTTCCTATTTGGGGGAAAATTGCAAGAGCATGGGTTGAGTGCGCAAACTGCCAAGGGAACTCGAAACAAACCTCGTTTCTCATTGATAGTCCGTCCGAATCTGTACATCTACTTCAAGACATATTTCTTTATACACTTTGTACCTTGCGGCCAATTTTACCCATCGACTTTCCACTATATATATGCAATAAACACTAAATATATAGCCAAGAGTATCGCCAATCTCAATGCGCATTGCAAGCGGTCTCACTTATCACCCATTCCCCATAATAAATTCATTAATAATTACTGACAATGAAATTACAAATCTTCATTTAGAATCCAGTTATGAATGACTGACTGCATGCACATAATTTAACGAACAGCAAAATAAAGGAGTCACGTGATTCAACACAGATAGCCAAACATATCAAATCTTAATTCAGTTATGAATCTGATGTCTATAATTTGAATACATCACTTCATAAATCACACCTGTATAATCCCATAATGTATGACCTTTTCTCATGCCATCAGTCCAAACTGAAATTCCATAGCACAATTGAACACAAAAATTATACAATGTTCATCAGACTAATTCTACTTTTTTGCACAATCAGTCAAAATGGCCCTGCCAATGCATAACACTGGTGGAACGCATATCATGCATAAGATAGGACCACTGTTCGCAAATTATGGTTCATAAAGATTCAAGTCTTATAGAGTTGGTCCCAAACTGTATTAAAGAATGATTTGGAGATACTTTTATCTCGAGAAAGATCAATTAACCAAAATACACCTGGGCATCCAGATGCGAGTACAGTAAACTACACAAGGAGGGGATAAGGAGTAGTGAAGGGGGTATACATGGTGCATGTCCCCGGAGTAAGAATTTAGGGGTGTTTGCGCTGCAAGACGCCTTAAATCAGGTCTGTTGCGGTGACACATTCATGGGCTCTGGAGCCCCATATCGCACTTGGTGTCGGTAATTCACGTTGACGATCACACCGACCCAGACAATGTTTAATTTGCTTTTATCTCCATAATGCACACGTGCCTGTGTACACAGAAAACACGCGCTTTTTCTTTGCAGTTTATTTTCTCGAATGGAGCGTATCAAATCCAATTAAACCCCCTTCCCTCATGCAGGCACACTGTACACAAAGCACGCTTCTTGTATGTACAGATAGGCCTAAACACGTGGACAACTACTGAAGAATCTGCTTCTACTCTTCGCAAAGTTACACCCTGTCCGCTTAATTCGCCATTTTAGTGGAAAAAAATTAAATAGATAACGTTGCAAGTGGTCATTTGCAGGCATCAACCCTCGCATTATGGTAGTTGTGGCCTTCAAGCGAGTGCAAACTTAAGATTTATGGTCAAAGAACAGAGCTACGGCGCACGCACCAACGGACGCCACTCGAGGCTATGGCACGCCGAACAGATACTTAAGTGCGCCTGTTCGGAAGCTGGAGCTGTCACACGTACTATATAGCAAGTATAACTTATCGATTTCCAGTTGAGTATAGCCCATATCTAGGAACAGTACATGGCCAAAAGCACAAGCAAGTTAGATGCAGGTGAATTATAAAGCGAAGAGAAATAAGTTTGCAATATTATGCTCAATTATTTTGCATCGGCTTACGAATACAGAGCAGAAATTGCCATTAAAAAATACCAAATGCATAATCCTATACTTTATGTTTACAGCACAAACTGCCCACTAGAGGGTGCTGTAAATGGCCTGTTATTCATATTTGCAGTATTTTACTATTTCCTCATTTACAATTAACATCCTAGATTTTGTCAGGCATTTTAAATTATTATAGGCTACTGCATTCCATAAATGTTGTTGAAACAGAAATAAATCATAGTAACCTGGATGAGAAAGGGTATGTTTTAACATTGTATTATATAAATAATGTTGTGGACTTTTCTGATTATTAAAAATTCATCCTCAGAGTCTTGAAAGCCTTTGAATCTTTTCAAACGACATCATAAAATTCATTCTCTTTAATAGCAGACGATAACTATGGAGAAAGAGTTGAGCAATACTTTAAGTGGGTGCATGGAAGGAAATAATGGCACTAAAATAAAAGTGTATATACGCATCCATTTCTTTCCTTTACAACCCTTTGACACACTTCGGTTTGGATTTCCTGCGCATAGTAGGCCCATACATAAACACATGGGAATGTAAAGGGCGTTTTTTACGTGCATTCGGGAATTTAAAATCGCTCCCAGTAACAACGGTATTTACCGGTTAAAACGGTTCGTTCGGGGAAAAAGATGGTCGTAAAAAACAAGACCCAGCACAAGTACAGCAGGCAAATGGCGAGATTTTTTATTTGAACAGCAGCTGTATATGTGATTCAGTTTCAGGGTATATACTTGGCCACTATAGGGCAGTCAATGACTTAACTTTGCGCCGAGTTGGCCATTTTGAGAAGCATATACAACCGCACGCCAAAGTGTAAACAAATAACTAAAGAAATAACAGAGAAGAAGACGGACAAGCAGCTGCATTTCACCCTAACCTCAGTCAAAACACAACTATAGTCAACAACACGAAATTCAACTACACAATGCATTATTAAACTGGCCTGGACTCAGTAAAACGTATAGCCTAAATCAGAAAAAGGACTGATGTAATGGTGGACAAATTTCCACAATTTCCCTGAAGAGTTAAAAGCGAAATTTTTTATTTATTTTTATTTATTATTATTTTCATGAAATTGTTACACCAGTTTTCTGATTGAATTTATCCATATAATCAGCTTTAAAAATAAATGTTGACTGAAAGACAAATCTAGGTTTAGATTTTACAATTAAAATTTAGGTCTCAAATTTTGTGAAATGAGTTCGTTTTTATCAGCAACTCGTATACAGAGGAGATAAAACGCATTATAACGTCTGAAAGCATATTCATAAGCATGCTTAGCACTTAACCTCCACATTATAAGAACATAAAAATAAAACAACTCGCTGGCTCCATAAAAATAAAGCGAACATTATCATTTAGGCCAACTACAAGATGTTGAACGAAAATCAATTTCTATATTAGCTAGATAACCATGGCAGAGTAGTTAAAAATAATTTAACCTAGATATCCAACAAAAGTGTTTATGCCTTCATTGAGATACGAACGATGGCAATTCCTGTTGAAAACAGAAAATGGTATGGTGGGCCTGAGGTCCATAAAAGAGCTTGCTCATCGATCGGTTGCTCCATGTTTCGTTTCTTTTTGGAGGCAAACCTTTGCAACTGGTGCTCGCTCGAGTGACCAGGCCATCTCCATTTCCATCTGCGACATCCACAGGGTTATCAATCATTTATCGATCCATCCTTCCCTGATTGGTTGCAGAATTGAGTTTGGGAGGTGACCACCACCCAAGAACCAGAAGCAAATTTCACTACCCTTGGGAAAACATTTTCATTGCAACCCTATAGCACAATACATGCCATTCCATATCATATTATTCAATGTGCAGACTGTGTGCAAGATGGTGATACCGGAGATGGCCTTGGGATATCGCTCAAGGTCAATAAATTTCTACTAGATAAAACCATATATATGGTGTAAATATTACACCGTAGTACACATAATATAAGATGCATTTGTTGCGATTATAAAACATTGTTTATTTATTTCAACCTCAAATTGTGAGCATAGGTGTGAAGCCCACCCACTGATTTGGCTTCTCTGCTTAGTCCTCCATGGATTGCAGTGATGCATGCCATGCGCAATACTAGAAAATTGCTGTAGAATCGTACGTGCATCGAATCTCCTCAAAACTTCTACCATTTCTGAATCTCATCCTGCTCTCCAACTTTCAAATTGGAACTAACCCCTTCAATGCAAAGGTTCGAAAGTTCGAATTTCAATAGCCTTGAAATAAATATTCAAGGTCAATGATAACGTCGTCATTGGATTCATCATAGTCGAGTTCATTTAAGATTACCAATTCGAATTCTCCAAATTCCCCATAGTTCCCTTTAATATCTGAGGTGCTCCCTTCTGACGGTTCACCCTGTATAGTGAAATCTCTCAATAACGGCACTCCATTTAAGGGCATATAAAGCACAGGTTTTATCCTCCCTTGATGCACATAATGATTATATGCACACCATATAAGAGCATACCCATATAAGAGACAAACTTTTGGATCCCTTGGGGTGCCGTTATATGGAGATTTCACTGCAGTATAAAATATCAGTTCATGACGGATATGGGGGTGTAATAGCCAGGTATAGGAACATTTTCTTGTGGGTAAAATTCATTGGGAAAATGTATGCTTTCCATCAGGACAGCGATGTGAAGCAGGTTAGCATCACATGGAGGTTCTAGGTGAGAGAATTAGGAGCGCTCCAAGCGGCACACTAGGCAAACTGTTGGTTTCCGGTTGGGGGCGGAAACGACACTCTTTAACGATCGTGTACAGTGGGAACCAATCGGGGAATTGGATTGCATTGCGGCTACCACTTCATTAACGCCTCCGCTAAAAGCAACGTCCAAGATGGCGCTCGTTCAAAATGGCAACTGTTCGATGCGACAACCCCCAAACTGCCACCCCTTCTTTTAAACCCCTCCTCCTCTCTCTCTCTCTCTCTTTCTCTCTCTCTCTGGAGTGACTGATGGATGTCACGTGCGTCCCCGTCTCCGATATCCCGCTGCAAGCGCCCCCTCCCATCATTTATTTCCGTCCGGACCGTTCTCGTTCTCCGTTTCGAAATGTACTTTTTTCCTTTTCCTTCTTATTTTTCTTTCTTTTTCTACACACACACACACACTGTGTACAGGCAAGCTAGTGTGGGAAGTGGGAGGGGAAGGGTGCAAAAACCTTCGCCCTCCATTCTGTTTATTATACGTCCAACCGTGGCCAGAAAATATAAGAAAAAGCCAGAAAAAGGAGGGGGAATGTGGAAACAAGCATGAAACGAAACCCAAAATGCGATCGATATAAACACAAGTAGCGTGGGTCACCATTGAGACCTTCTCCCAAAAGCCCAAACCTTATTTACATGCACATAAAACGAACGCAGTATATAAGACCTACATATACGTATATGCACCTGTTATAGTATGTGGCCAATATACTATCTTCAGACTTCAACCAATCAATTCGAGACTTCAATGACAACACAATTTATAAAACTGTACATTTAATCCCAATATATTTAGACGGTTTTGTCGTGTAACGAAATCTAATTTAAAATGTGAAAAGAAGTTATCCTGATCCAATGAAGTGATGTCACTAGTAAAATAAGAAATAATAGTGTTTTAATTACATGCTAAAGTTAGTAATATTATACTACACTATACAACAAAATTTGAGCAGATTTTAAAAAAGAAATGACATTTCTGGTTAAATTCTGTAACCACATCTGCAACTTTAAAAATTTAAAGTTGACAGTAAAATGAAAAATTTAAAGTTATGACAATATGCATACTGATTTTTCGATTTTTATTTAGATGTTGCATAATATTTATAATGGATTCCAATATCTGCTGGAATCCACACAACAAACTGATTATTTTGGTTTAAAAACTGTTTTAGTGAGAGATCAACATTTATTGGACATTTTACTGCTGTGATATCAGGTAACAAATGGTCAGAACATTATCTTCCCTTGAAGGGTAATAACGGTAACATGAGGACCTTGTAAAAATGGTCTATAAAGCTATGTCCTCATGAGAAGTTTCCCCAAAAAGTGTGGCATTTGTTTCATTATTTTTCATCAGGCTAAATAATAAATATTAAACTTGATCTTTATCAAAATGTATTTTGCATTATTCAGAGCAGATTGTGACATAAAAATCATAAGGCCCCTGTGCAAGAAACGCTGTTCTTTCATAGGCAATAATCGCCAAATTCAAATAAATTTAATAGTTGCACATGAAATTCAATCACCATATTGCATTTATCAAAACTGTGTCATTCTGAATAGCCATCATGCAGAGTATCATCCCCCTTCAGAAATATTTCAGCTTGTCTAAAGCAAGTGGGATAACACAATGTAACAATGAATATCTCCTGAATGCCTTGCTTGCATATAGGCATTTCACATGCATGTTGGGTGCAGGTATCCCGCAGGTATCCAGTTATTAAATGATACAATGATACACAATTCGTTCATATTTCAATTTATGACAAACATTTAATTTAGGTTTTTTGAAATTGTATTTACACAGAATGATATTTGTGGTCAATTTTTAAATGTTTAGATGTGGCATGCACCTGATAAAATTTTCACCTTTAATGCACAGCAAGCAGCACTGCAATCTTCTCGCATGTTGAATTTCTAAATTTCTATAGGTATCTAGGAATTTACCTTTTTGAATGTTTATTAATGTTGTAACTGTTGCAAAGCAACTCCATGCAATGCTAAAAATTTAACTTTCGTCAGTTACTCATGCATAGTGCATGCAGAAAATCTCCTGAAAGTGCACAGAGCATCACAAAGATGTTCAAAATAGAAGATTAAAAATGACGCAATGGTGGAATTGATTACAGAGCATCTCCAAGAAAGGAAAGACAAATCAATATGAACGTCTGCAGACAATGTTTTTATTCCACTTAATTCTGTGTGCCGAAGCCGAGAAACAGCAAAGTTGAGGGACTTTCGGTTCGATATATTGCGACAGAAAAAAAGAAAGGAAATGAAGTAGAACTAGAAGAAGAAGATGATGAAGAAGAAGGAGAAAGAAAAGAGTATAGTAGTAGTATAAGAAGCTCCGAAGGGAAAATTTTGGTCCGTAAAGGTTTTGTCGTTTCTTTGGTGGTGCGAGAAAACCGACTTTCGCAGTTTTACGAGCAAACATTCATCTTACGACATCGTAAAAACCTCAGCATGCAGGGGGTCCTTAAAAATAACGAAAAAGTAAATGCTTCACGACGCGAACGTAACTCGGGGGCGGTCCAAAAACCAGCAAATTGTTTTCTTGTAGAAACAAATGCGCACTCAATTAATAACCGAACTGCTCCAATCGGAGCAGTGATGAGAATAACAGACAAATATCTCTTTGGAACACACTATAATGTTCAAATTTACCCCACACAATATTATGGAAGCGATATATAGGTAACAAAGAAATGAGCTATATTTCACTATATCATTGAATTTATATTTTGAAAATTGACTAAATTCTAACAACAGTGAATCACGAATGTTAGTACATAGTAGTACTCACATTTTATCACTGTGGTTGAAATTCCCCCACTCAAGTGTGATGCCATAAAAACAACCAATGCGACTTCGTTTTCATTTCATGCTTTATTTCAGAATTGAAGTCAATTCAGAGCTTTACCCTGTTTGTGCAATTTCCGATTACAGACTTCACAACACATCTTATAGTTTTTGTTGTTGAGAGATATTTAATTTTATTCAAAATCCAAGAGTAATTTTTAAAATATCGTACAGTTCTAAAGTACATGCCCTACTCGGAAAGCTTCAGAAAAATCTCCATAAATTTGGCTATGCAAATTAGGGGAGAAAACTAGGAACGAAATCCGCCATAGGATAGCATGGGCAACAGAGCGCCCTCTGGCGGGAAAAGCAGGCGAATCCAAAGGGGTAGCATATCCTCTTAACTGCATAACGTTTTATACACATTTTAAATATTATGAAATTATTTATGTATAATGTAAACAGCACTCAAGTCACATGTGACTAAAAGAAATTACTTTTCAAAAATTCGTCAGGAATTGCCTAGCGAGTATAGTCGTCTATGGTGGTGAAATTGAAAACTTTGTTTATGTTGTTGTGGCAAGGTGGCGCCACTGTAAGGTGTGTATGAAAAGGTACACATGGGATGCACCACAATTAAGATCTTGTAAAACCATGCACTGCAAACTGTATAATCTATTAAATAACAATCTAATCTTCTCATTCAGCTTATTATTGTTTCATCTGTCGCACTATAGATATAGCATTTTTATTATTTTCATTTAATAGGAAATTTTAAAAATACAAAATATATTAATAAAATGGTTGTTTGGAGTGTATTAAAGTTTTCCTTTACAGTCTTTAATTACGTATTATGTAATAATATATGTAAAATATAAACAGTCACCGTGTTGTAATTCCATGTGGCATCACCAGAGGGCACATCATGTTACATGGACACATGCATTTCCCACCTTATGCCCTGCATTCAGAATATACGTATATGCTCTCATTTTTATATTTTGTATACAAACAAGATGTACTCTAACAAGTTTAAACATCTCGATGACGTCATAGCAGCGCACTATAATGGCCGAGCATTAGCATACATGTGTCAATCAACATGTGCATGCAGCGACAGTTGTTATGGCAACCCGGTGCTAACAGGAAATAACCAGCCCTATTTACTCCTCATCAATAATCGTTTCAGAAAAGCAGCCATTCTACATTATTACAGTGAAGACCAGAATATAAACTATACACTGAAAGCATCGACAGAAATTGTTATGCTCTGATCTCTATCTTTGAAATTGGACAGACATTTCTGCTTCATCAATACAAATTTTGATTTGGTATACATATAAATGTAATAGGAAATAATTCACCATAAATGTAAATTAAACTGCAAGCAGATATATAATTAATATTGTAGCAGAACTCAAAGGAATGGGATTTATCGATGTATAGGATGGATTGAGGCTGAGACAGAAGCGACAAATAGGCAGCATTTCTATGTATTATTTGGTATTTGGGAAAATGTATCTTTTACGTCACGTGACATCATCGTCCATCACATGGTGTTTCTTGCAGTGTAATAAACGTCATCATTTTAAATCTGGGAAGAAGCAGCAGAGTATATGTATCGTTCATCGAAGACAAATGCTCAGGCATTGAGTACGTACTCATCGGGTCCTTGTTGCTGTCATCCTTCCTTTGGATGCCCCGTAAAAGTAATCTCTTTGCAAGTCATTTGCACTACTGTATATACTTTGAGCCATTTTGCGCAATGTGTATAGGTCACATGATTGATGCAAACACAGAAAAGTATATAGTTCCCCGGTGTGGCCCATTCCAAGTGATAAAAACCGATTCGCCATTTTGCAACATATGAATTTCAGTTTTGCCAATTTATTTAGGGAGAATGGACCGATGACCCAAGACAAAAAATTAGTTTGCATATCAATTGGTATACTATTATAACATTTAAGTTCTGGACTTAACAGAAGCCAGGCCACAATTTACTTTTTATAAAAAGTGGCACCTTGAATTTTGAAATTAATTATTAGTTTCTTTAATCCAATACTTTGTTATTGCTTTCATACATTTATGTTAAGCACATTTTAACAGCTGATTCGACAGTCAAAACCAATACACATAATTTAATACTCAAAACGATATTAATGATAATGATCAAACTTGAGATTTTCCCAATAAATTGTCAAACTCGCCACGAAAATTTCACGATTTTTTTTTCTTAAATTAGGAATTCATGCTTATACCTTCTTAATCGTACATATTGCTAGGTAACGCATTAATTAATTTTTCACAAACGCTAAATTAATAAATCTAAATTTGGCCACAAACAAAATGGAGATTCTGAAAACCCATTGCACAAACAATGCAAAAGTATTTTGTAAATAGTATATTGTATATTTAATACTGAATCGTAAAAGCCAAGTGTGTGCATAAAACTAAGTGCAACTTTCGTTTGACAACCCTATAAAATGAACAATTGACACTGTTATGTAATAGGCCATATGAAAGTTGCAAAACGACTGCAATCAAATCTTGAGCCACACTCCGCACTCCTCACACACTGCAAAAAATGAGGCGTTGCAGATTTGCGACTGGCCACGCCCAAATAGGAACCAACCCCATGTTGCGAGGACGTCTAACGTGTAATAACAATAATACGGTGGGGTCTAGCGGATACTACATGGGCAAAGAAAGGGAAGATGGGAAACGGAAAAGTACACTGTGAGAGGTAATTTGGGGCGCCCGGTAATTTCGCTTCAATTTGCCATCGGCATGACGTACGAGCGGACGTTTCGTGCCAGCAGGAGGTCCCCAAATACAGTTTTCTTACAAGCAAAAACCCAGATAGATGGCAGTTGGGATCACAAGGTCACCCGATCAAGATGAAACCCCATCGTAGAAACACGCCCACCAAAAAATCCAATCAAATCTTTCCCAAGGCGCAATGCTTATTAAACTTATTCTGTTGCATGGTTTTCACATTTTTATCATATAGGGGGCGGCTGGCTATACAAGTTTTATTTTGTCAAACTTCAAAACTGTGATGAGGGTAACAATTGGTATATGCTGACATATAATCCACATGCATTTATTTAGATTACCTTCCTGCAACATATACTACAAAAAATTAAATTGGCCAAATAAAAATATTGAATATCAGAATACGGAGGTTTATTAGATCTAACATGGGGCCCGTGTCGGGACCACCATAAAATATCATTTTACAGAGGATATAGGGTATTAGTTTAAGGAGGTTCTACTGTATTGGTTCAAGCTTAACAAGTTTGTTTTGTGTCACTTATTATAAGCGTTATAAGGAAACACAATGGAATCAACATTATACTGAATGGGGAGCACTGAATTTTAATTTCCTATACCCATGATATCTGTAATTATAATTATTGCTTTGTTTGCTGAAGAACATGCAGAAAAATGCAATCATTAGTATAACATCTCTGTAATTCAATATTTAAGCATAATTTTCCTCACTATTTCAGTATGCAGTAAAAACTGTAAACTAGCATTTTAATACAATGGATAAACTTGAACCCAAATAGAATACGAACAAATTGTTATTATCTTGACACACGTTTATCCAAGAGAAATATTGTTATGGGGGGGGGGGGGGGGGGCAACCAAAA